>CATORF010000196.1:0-15000 GCA_951804975.1 Anthophora plumipes
CATTGTGTGGGACGCCGAGACGGACACGTACGTGCAAAAAAAGTGTATGGTCGACTGACGGTTTTCGAGAAAAACTCAAGAAACCGACCGCTTTCGGAGTTTCTCCGAGCGGCCGAGGCGAATTTTTCTAAGTCCCTGCGCGCCGTAGCCTGGCCGTACGTGCGACGCGTGTAACTTCGCCCGTTCGGATCGTTGTTGCGCCCCGATCTACGGGTCGGATCGAGGGAGACAGCTATATGGTTCGCTTCGCATTGCTACTGGCTACGTGATGAGCGTGAAACATTTTGCAAAATCGAAAATTTTTCGTTCGGTCCCAGGTGGAAAATTTTCAAAAAAATTTTCGGACGGACGGGAACGTTAGATCATTGTGTGGGACGCCGAGACGGACACGTACGTGCAAAAAAAGTGTATGGTCGACCTGACGGTTTTCGAGAAAAACTCAAGAAACCGACCGCTTTCGGAGTTTCTCCGAGCGGCCGAGGCGAATTTTTCTAAGTCCCTGCGCGCCGTAGCCTGGCCGTACGTGCGACGCGTGTAACTTCGCCCGTTCGGATCGTTGTTGCGCCCGATCTACGGGTCGGATCGAGGAGACAGCTATATGGTTCGCTTCGCATTGCTACTGGCTACGTGATGAGCGTGAAACATTTTGCAAAATCGAAAATTTTTCGTTCGGTCCAGGTGGAAAATTTTCAAAAAAATTTTCGGACGGACGGAACGTTAGATCATTGTGTGGGACGCCGAGACGGACACGTACGTGCAAAAAAAGTGTATGGTCGACCTGACGGTTTTCGAGAAAAACTCAAGAAACCGACCGCTTTCGGAGTTTCTCCGAGCGGCCGAGGCGAATTTTTCTAAGTCCCTGCGCGCCGTAGCCTGGCCGTACGTGCGACGCGTGTAACTTCGCCCGTTCGGATCGTTGTTGCGCCCGATCTACGGGTCGGATCGAGGAGACAGCTATATGGTTCGCTTCGCATTGCTACTGGCTACGTGATGAGCGTGAAACATTTTGCAAAATCGAAAATTTTTCGTTCGGTCCAGGTGGAAAATTTTCAAAAAAATTTTCGGACGGACGGGAACGTTAGATCATTGTGTGGGACGCCGAGACGGACACGTACGTGCAAAAAAAGTGTATGGTCGACCTGACGGTTTTCGAGAAAAACTCAAGAAACCGACCGCTTTCGGAGTTTCTCCGAGCGGCCGAGGCGAATTTTTCTAAGTCCCTGCGCGCCGTAGCCTGGCCGTACGTGCGACGCGTGTAACTTCGCCCGTTCGGATCGTTGTTGCGCCCGATCTACGGGTCGGATCGAGGAGACAGCTATATGGTTCGCTTCGCATTGCTACTGGCTACGTGATGAGCGTGAAACATTTGCAAAATCGAAAATTTTTCGTTCGGTCCAGGTGGGAAAATTTTCAAAAAAAATTTTCGGACGGACGGGAACGTTAGATCATTGTGTGGGACGCCGAGACGGACACGTACGTGCAAAAAAAGTGTATGGTCGACCTGACGGTTTTCGAGAAAAACTCAAGAAACCGACCGCTTTCGGAGTTTCTCCGAGCGGCCGAGGCGAATTTTTCTAAGTCCCTGCGCGCCGTAGCCTGGCCGTACGTGCGACGCGTGTAACTTCGCCCGTTCGGATCGTTGTTGCGCCCGATCTACGGGTCGGATCGAGGAGACAGCTATATGGTTCGCTTCGCATTGCTACTGGCTACGTGATGAGCGTGAAACATTTTGCAAAATCGAAAATTTTTCGTTCGGTCCAGGTGGAAAATTTTCAAAAAAATTTTCGGACGGACGGGAACGTTAGATCATTGTGTGGGACGCCGAGACGGACACGTACGTGCAAAAAAAGTGTATGGTCGACCTGACGGTTTTCGAGAAAAACTCAAGAAACCGACCGCTTTCGGAGTTTCTCCGAGCGGCCGAGGCGATTTTTCTAAGTCCCTGCGCGCCGTAGCCTGGCCGTACGTGCGACGCGTGTAACTTCGCCCGTTCGGATCGTTGTTGCGCCCGATCTACGGGTCGGATCGAGGAGACAGCTATATGGTTCGCTTCGCATTGCTACTGGCTACGTGATGAGCGTGAAACATTTTGCAAAATCGAAAATTTTTCGTTCGGTCCAGGTGGAAAATTTTCAAAAAAATTTTCGGACGGACGGGAACGTTAGATCATTGTGTGGGACGCCGAGACGGACACGTACGTGCAAAAAAAGTGTATGGTCGACCTGACGGTTTTCGAGAAAAACTCAAGAAACCGAACCGCTTTCGGAGTTTCTCCGAGCGGCCGAGGCGAATTTTTCTAAGTCCCTGCGCGCCGTAGCCTGGCCGTACGTGCGACGCGTGTAACTTCGCCCGTTCGGATCGTTGTTGCGCCCGATCTACGGGTCGGATCGAGGAGACAGCTATATGGTTCGCTTCGCATTGCTACTGGCTACGTGATGAGCGTGAAACATTTTGCAAAATCGAAAATTTTTCGTTCGGTCCAGGTGGAAAATTTTCAAAAAAATTTTCGGACGGACGGGAACGTTAGATCATTGTGTGGGACGCCGAGACGGACACGTACGTGCAAAAAAAGTGTATGGTCGACCTGACGGTTTTCGAGAAAAACTCAAGAAACCGACCGCTTTCGGAGTTTCTCCGAGCGGCCGAGGCGAATTTTTCTAAGTCCCCTGCGCGCCGTAGCCTGGCCGTACGTGCGACGCGTGTAACTTCGCCCGTTCGGATCGTTGTTGCGCCCGATCTACGGGTCGGATCGAGGAGACAGCTGTATGGTTCGCTTCGCATTGCTACTGGCTACGTGATGAGCGTGAAACATTTTGCAAAATCGAAAATTTTTCGTTCGGTCCAGGTGGAAAATTTTCAAAAAAATTTTCGGACGGACGGGAACGTTAGATCATTGTGTGGGACGCCGAGACGGACACGTACGTGCAAAAAAAGTGTATGGTCGACCTGACGGTTTTCGAGAAAAACTCAAGAAACCGACCGCTTTCGGAGTTTCTCCGAGCGGCCGAGGCGAATTTTTCTAAGTCCCTGCGCGCCGTAGCCTGGCCGTACGTGCGACGCGTGTAACTTCGCCCGTTCGGATCGTTGTTGCGCCCGATCTACGGGTCGGATCGAGGAGACAGCTATATGGTTCGCTTCGCATTGCTACTGGCTACGTGATGAGCGTGAAACATTTTGCAAAATCGAAAATTTTTCGTTCGGTCCAGGTGGAAAATTTTCAAAAAAATTTTCGGACGGACGGGAACGTTAGATCATTGTGTGGGACGCCGAGACGGACACGTACGTGCAAAAAAAGTGTATGGTCGACCTGACGGTTTTCGAGAAAAACTCAAGAAACCGACCGCTTTCGGAGTTTCTCCGAGCGGCCGAGGCGAATTTTTCTAAGTCCCTGCGCGCCGTAGCCTGGCCGTACGTGCGACGCGTGTAACTTCGCCCGTTCGGATCGTTGTTGCGCCCGATCTACGGGTCGGATCGAGGAGACAGCTATATGGTTCGCTTCGCATTGCTACTGGCTACGTGATGAGCGTGAAACATTTTGCAAAATCGAAAATTTTTCGTTCGGTCCAGGTGGAAAATTTTCAAAAAAATTTTCGGACGGACGGGAACGTTAGATCATTGTGTGGGACGCCGAGACGGACACGTACGTGCAAAAAAAGTGTATGGTCGACCTGACGGTTTTCGAGAAAAACTCAAGAAACCGACCGCTTTCGGAGTTTCTCCGAGCGGCCGAGGCGAATTTTTCTAAGTCCCTGCGCGCCGTAGCCTGGCCGTACGTGCGACGCGTGTAACTTCGCCCGTTCGGATCGTTGTTGCGCCCGATCTACGGGTCGGATCGAGGAGACAGCTGTATGGTTCGCTTCGCATTGCTACTGGCTACGTGATGAGCGTGAAACATTTTGCAAAATCGAAAATTTTTCGTTCGGTCCAGGTGGAAAATTTTCAAAAAAATTTTCGGACGGACGGGAACGTTAGATCATTGTGTGGGACGCCGAGACGGACACGTACGTGCAAAAAAAGTGTATGGTCGACCTGACGGTTTTCGAGAAAAACTCAAGAAACCGACCGCTTTCGGAGTTTCTCCGAGCGGCCGAGGCGAATTTTTCTAAGTCCCTGCGCGCCGTAGCCTGGCCGTACGTGCGACGCGTGTAACTTCGCCCGTTCGGATCGTTGTTGCGCCCGATCTACGGGTCGGATCGAGGAGACAGCTATATGGTTCGCTTCGCATTGCTACTGGCTACGTGATGAGCGTGAAACATTTTGCAAAATCGAAAATTTTTCGTTCGGTCCAGGTGGAAAATTTTCAAAAAAATTTTCGGACGGACGGGAACGTTAGATCATTGTGTGGGACGCCGAGACGGACACGTACGTGCAAAAAAAGTGTATGGTCGACCTGACGGTTTTCGAGAAAAACTCAAGAAACCGACCGCTTTCGGAGTTTCTCCGAGCGGCCGAGGCGAATTTTTCTAAGTCCCTGCGCGCCGTAGCCTGGCCGTACGTGCGACGCGTGTAACTTCGCCCGTTCGGATCGTTGTTGCGCCCGATCTACGGGTCGGATCGAGGAGACAGCTATATGGTTCGCTTCGCATTGCTACTGGCTACGTGATGAGCGTGAAACATTTTGCAAAATCGAAAATTTTTCGTTCGGTCCAGGTGGAAAATTTTCAAAAAAATTTTCGGACGGACGGGAACGTTAGATCATTGTGTGGGACGCCGAGACGGACACGTACGTGCAAAAAAAGTGTATGGTCGACCTGACGGTTTTCGAGAAAAACTCAAGAAACCGACCGCTTTCGGAGTTTCTCCGAGCGGCCGAGGCGAATTTTTCTAAGTCCCTGCGCGCCGTAGCCTGGCCGTACGTGCGACGCGTGTAACTTCGCCCGTTCGGATCGTTGTTGCGCCCGATCTACGGGTCGGATCGAGGAGACAGCTATATGGTTCGCTTCGCATTGCTACTGGCTACGTGATGAGCGTGAAACATTTTGCAAAATCGAAAATTTTTCGTTCGGTCCAGGTGGAAAATTTTCAAAAAAATTTTCGGACGGACGGGAACGTTAGATCATTGTGTGGGACGCCGAGACGGACACGTACGTGCAAAAAAAGTGTATGGTCGACCTGACGGTTTTCGAGAAAAACTCAAGAAACCCGACCGCTTTCGGAGTTTCTCCGAGCGGCCGAGGCGAATTTTTTCTAAGTCCCTGCGCGCCGTAGCCTGGCCGTACGTGCGACGCGTGTAACTTCGCCCGTTCGGATCGTTGTTGCGCCCGATCTACGGGTCGGATCGAGGAGACAGCTGTATGGTTCGCTTCGCATTGCTACTGGCTACGTGATGAGCGTGAAACATTTTGCAAAAATCGAAAATTTTTCGTTCGGTCCAGGTGGAAAATTTTCAAAAAAATTTTTCGGACGGACGGGAACGTTAGATCATTGTGTGGGACGCCGAGACGGACACGTACGTGCAAAAAAAGTGTATGGTCGACCTGACGGTTTTCGAGAAAAACTCAAGAAACCGACCGCTTTCGGAGTTTCTCCGAGCGGCCGAGGCGAATTTTTCTAAGTCCCTGCGCGCCGTAGCCTGGCCGTACGTGCGACGCGTGTAACTTCGCCCGTTCGGATCGTTGTTGCGCCCGATCTACGGGTCGGATCGAGGAGACAGCTATATGGTTCGCTTCGCATTGCTACTGGCTACGTGATGAGCGTGAAACATTTTGCAAAATCGAAAATTTTTCGTTCGGTCCAGGTGGAAAATTTTCAAAAAAATTTTCGGACGGACGGGAACGTTAGATCATTGTGTGGGACGCCGAGACGGACACGTACGTGCAAAAAAAGTGT
The DNA here is from genome assembly GCA_951804975.1 of Anthophora plumipes. NCBI lineage: Eukaryota > Metazoa > Arthropoda > Insecta > Hymenoptera > Apidae > Anthophora > Anthophora plumipes. The sequence continues at coordinate 5,830 of CATORF010000196.1, forward strand.
ATGGTCGACCTGACGGTTTTCGAGAAAAACTCAAGAAACCGACCGCTTTCGGAGTTTCTCCGAGCGGCCGAGGCGAATTTTTCTAAGTCCCTGCGCGCCGTAGCCTGGCCGTACGTGCGACGCGTGTAACTTCGCCCGTTCGGATCGTTGTTGCGCCCGATCTACGGGTCGGATCGAGGAGACAGCTGTATGGTTCGCTTCGCATTGCTACTGGCTACGTGATGAGCGTGAAACATTTTGCAAAATCGAAAATTTTTCGTTCGGTCCAGGTGGAAAATTTTCAAAAAAATTTTCGGACGGACGGGAACGTTAGATCATTGTGTGGGACGCCGAGACGGACACGTACGTGCAAAAAAAGTGTATGGTCGACCTGACGGTTTTCGAGAAAAACTCAAGAAACCGACCGCTTTCGGAGTTTCTCCGAGCGGCCGAGGCGAATTTTTCTAAGTCCCTGCGCGCCGTAGCCTGGCCGTACGTGCGACGCGTGTAACTTCGCCCGTTCGGATCGTTGTTGCGCCCGATCTACGGGTCGGATCGAGGAGACAGCTATATGGTTCGCTTCGCATTGCTACTGGCTACGTGATGAGCGTGAAACATTTTGCAAAATCGAAAATTTTTCGTTCGGTCCAGGTGGAAAATTTTCAAAAAAATTTTCGGACGGACGGGAACGTTAGATCATTGTGTGGGACGCCGAGACGGACACGTACGTGCAAAAAAAGTGTATGGTCGACCTGACGGTTTTCGAGAAAAACTCAAGAAACCGACCGCTTTCGGAGTTTCTCCGAGCGGCCGAGGCGAATTTTTCTAAGTCCCTGCGCGCCGTAGCCTGGCCGTACGTGCGACGCGTGTAACTTCGCCCGTTCGGATCGTTGTTGCGCCCGATCTACGGGTCGGATCGAGGAGACAGCTATATGGTTCGCTTCGCATTGCTACTGGCTACGTGATGAGCGTGAAACATTTTGCAAAATCGAAAATTTTTCGTTCGGTCCAGGTGGAAAATTTTCAAAAAAATTTTCGGACGGACGGGAACGTTAGATCATTGTGTGGGACGCCGAGACGGACACGTACGTGCAAAAAAAGTGTATGGTCGACCTGACGGTTTTCGAGAAAAACTCAAGAAACCGACCGCTTTCGGAGTTTCTCCGAGCGCCGAGGCGAATTTTTCTAAGTCCCTGCGCGCCGTAGCCTGGCCGTACGTGCGACGCGTGTAACTTCGCCCGTTCGGATCGTTGTTGCGCCCGATCTACGGGTCGGATCGAGGAGACAGCTGTATGGTTCGCTTCGCATTGCTACTGGCTACGTGATGAGCGTGAAACATTTTGCAAAATCGAAAATTTTTCGTTCGGTCCAGGTGGAAAATTTTCAAAAAATTTTCGGACGGACGGGAACGTTAGATCATTGTGTGGGACGCCGAGACGGACACGTACGTGCAAAAAAACGTGTATGGTCGACCTGACGGTTTTCGAGAAAAACTCAAGAAACCGACCGCTTTCGGAGTTTCTCCGAGCGGCCGAGGCGAATTTTTCTAAGTCCCTGCGCGCCGTAGCCTGGCCGTACGTGCGACGCGTGTAACTTCGCCCGTTCGGATCGTTGTTGCGCCCGATCTACGGGTCGGATCGAGGAGACAGCTATATGGTTCGCTTCGCATTGCTACTGGCTACGTGATGAGCGTGAAAACATTTTGCAAAATCGAAAATTTTTCGTTCGGTCCAGGTGGAAAATTTTCAAAAAAATTTTCGGACGGACGGGAACGTTAGATCATTGTGTGGGACGCCGAGACGGACACGTACGTGCAAAAAAAGTGTATGGTCGACCTGACGGTTTTCGAGAAAAACTCAAGAAACCGACCGCTTCGGAGTTTCTCCGAGCGGCCGAGGCGAATTTTTCTAAGTCCCTGCGCGCCGTAGCCTGGCCGTACGTGCGACGCGTGTAACTTCGCCCGTTCGGATCGTTGTTGCGCCCGATCTACGGGTCGGATCGAGGAGACAGCTATATGGTTCGCTTCGCATTGCTACTGGCTACGTGATGAGCGTGAAACATTTTGCAAAATCGAAAATTTTCGTTCGGTCCAGGTGGAAAATTTTCAAAAAAATTTTCGGACGGACGGGAACGTTAGATCATTGTGTGGGACCGCCGAGACGGACACGTACGTGCAAAAAAAAGTGTATGGTCGACCTGACGGTTTTCGAGAAAAACTCAAGAAACCGACCGCTTTCGGAGTTTCTCCGAGCGGCCGAGGCGAATTTTTCTAAGTCCTGCGCGCCGTAGCCTGGCCGTACGTGCGACGCGTGTAACTTCGCCCGTTCGGATCGTTGTTGCGCCCGATCTACGGGTCGGATCGAGGAGACAGCTATATGGTTCGCTTCGCATTGCTACTGGCTACGTGATGAGCGTGAAACATTTTGCAAAATCGAAATTTTTCGTTCGGTCCAGGTGGAAAATTTTCAAAAAAATTTTCGGACGGACGGGAACGTTAGATCATTGTGTGGGACGCCGAGACGGACACGTACGTGCAAAAAAAGTGTATGGTCGACCTGACGGTTTTCGAGAAAAACTCAAGAAACCGACCGCTTTCGGAGTTTCTCCGAGCGGCCGAGGCGAATTTTTCTAAGTCCCTGCGCGCCGTAGCCTGGCCGTACGTGCGACGCGTGTAACTTCGCCCGTTCGGATCGTTGTTGCGCCCGATCTACGGGTCGGATCGAGGAGACAGCTATATGGTTCGCTTCGCATTGCTACTGGCTACGTGATGAGCGTGAAACATTTTGCAAAATCGAAAATTTTTCGTTCGGTCCAGGTGGAAAATTTTCAAAAAAATTTTCGGACGGACGGGAACGTTAGATCATTGTGTGGGACGCCGAGACGGACACGTACGTGCAAAAAAAGTGTATGGTCGACCTGACGGTTTTCGAGAAAAACTCAAGAAACCGACCGCTTTCGGAGTTTCTCCGAGCGGCCGAGGCGAATTTTTCTAAGTCCCTGCGCGCCGTAGCCTGGCCGTACGTGCGACGCGTGTAACTTCGCCCGTTCGGATCGTTGTTGCGCCCGATCTACGGGTCGGATCGAGGAGACAGCTATATGGTTCGCTTCGCATTGCTACTGGCTACGTGATGAGCGTGAAACATTTTGCAAAATCGAAAATTTTTCGTTCGGTCCAGGTGGAAAATTTTCAAAAAAATTTTCGGACGGACGGGAACGTTAGATCATTGTGTGGGACGCCGAGACGGACACGTACGTGCAAAAAAAGTGTATGGTCGACCTGACGGTTTTCGAGAAAAACTCAAGAAACCGACCGCTTTCGGAGTTTCTCCGAGCGGCCGAGGCGAATTTTTCTAAGTCCCTGCGCGCCGTAGCCTGGCCGTACGTGCGACGCGTGTAACTTCGCCCGTTCGGATCGTTGTTGCGCCCGATCTACGGGTCGGATCGAGGAGACAGCTATATGGTTCGCTTCGCATTGCTACTGGCTACGTGATGAGCGTGAAACATTTTGCAAAATCGAAAATTTTTCGTTCGGTCCAGGTGGAAAATTTTCAAAAAAATTTTCGGACGGACGGGAACGTTAGATCATTGTGTGGGACGCCGAGACGGACACGTACGTGCAAAAAAAGTGTATGGTCGACCTGACGGTTTTCGAGAAAAACTCAAGAAACCGACCGCTTTCGGAGTTTCTCCGAGCGGCCGAGGCGAATTTTTCTAAGTCCCTGCGCGCCGTAGCCTGGCCGTACGTGCGACGCGTGTAACTTCGCCCGTTCGGATCGTTGTTGCGCCCGATCTACGGGTCGGATCGAGGAGACAGCTATATGGTTCGCTTCGCATTGCTACTGGCTACGTGATGAGCGTGAAACATTTTGCAAAATCGAAAATTTTTCGTTCGGTCCAGGTGGAAAATTTTCAAAAAAATTTTCGGACGGACGGGAACGTTAGATCATTGTGTGGGACGCCGAGACGGACACGTACGTGCAAAAAAAGTGTATGGTCGACCTGACGGTTTTCGAGAAAAACTCAAGAAACCGACCGCTTTCGGAGTTTCTCCGAGCGGCCGAGGCGAATTTTTCTAAGTCCCTGCGCGCCGTAGCCTGGCCGTACGTGCGACGCGTGTAACTTCGCCCGTTCGGATCGTTGTTGCGCCCGATCTACGGGTCGGATCGAGGAGACAGCTGTATGGTTCGCTTCGCATTGCTACTGGCTACGTGATGAGCGTGAAACATTTTGCAAAATCGAAAATTTTTCGTTCGGTCCAGGTGGAAAATTTTCAAAAAAATTTTCGGACGGACGGGAACGTTAGATCATTGTGTGGGACGCCGAGACGGACACGTACGTGCAAAAAAAGTGTATGGTCGACCTGACGGTTTTCGAGAAAAACTCAAGAAACCGACCGCTTTCGGAGTTTCTCCGAGCGGCCGAGGCGAATTTTTCTAAGTCCCTGCGCGCCGTAGCCTGGCCGTACGTGCGACGCGTGTAACTTCGCCCGTTCGGATCGTTGTTGCGCCCGATCTACGGGTCGGATCGAGGAGACAGCTATATGGTTCGCTTCGCATTGCTACTGGCTACGTGATGAGCGTGAAACATTTTGCAAAATCGAAAATTTTTCGTTCGGTCCAGGTGGAAAATTTTCAAAAAAATTTTCGGACGGACGGGAACGTTAGATCATTGTGTGGGACGCCGAGACGGACACGTACGTGCAAAAAAAGTGTATGGTCGACCTGACGGTTTTCGAGAAAAACTCAAGAAACCGACCGCTTTCGGAGTTTCTCCGAGCGGCCGAGGCGAATTTTTCTAAGTCCCTGCGCGCCGTAGCCTGGCCGTACGTGCGACGCGTGTAACTTCGCCCGTTCGGATCGTTGTTGCGCCCGATCTACGGGTCGGATCGAGGAGACAGCTGTATGGTTCGCTTCGCATTGCTACTGGCTACGTGATGAGCGTGAAACATTTTGCAAAATCGAAAATTTTTCGTTCGGTCCAGGTGGAAAATTTTCAAAAAAATTTTCGGACGGACGGGAACGTTAGATCATTGTGTGGGACGCCGAGACGGACACGTACGTGCAAAAAAAGTGTATGGTCGACCTGACGGTTTTCGAGAAAAACTCAAGAAACCGACCGCTTTCGGAGTTTCTCCGAGCGGCCGAGGCGAATTTTTCTAAGTCCCTGCGCGCCGTAGCCTGGCCGTACGTGCGACGCGTGTAACTTCGCCCGTTCGGATCGTTGTTGCGCCCGATCTACGGGTCGGATCGAGGAGACAGCTATATGGTTCGCTTCGCATTGCTACTGGCTACGTGATGAGCGTGAAACATTTTGCAAAATCGAAAATTTTTCGTTCGGTCCAGGTGGAAAATTTTCAAAAAAATTTTCGGACGGACGGGAACGTTAGATCATTGTGTGGGACGCCGAGACGGACACGTACGTGCAAAAAAAGTGTATGGTCGACCTGACGGTTTTCGAGAAAAACTCAAGAAACCGACCGCTTTCGGAGTTTCTCCGAGCGGCCGAGGCGAATTTTTCTAAGTCCCTGCGCGCCGTAGCCTGGCCGTACGTGCGACGCGTGTAACTTCGCCCGTTCGGATCGTTGTTGCGCCCGATCTACGGGTCGGATCGAGGAGACAGCTATATGGTTCGCTTCGCATTGCTACTGGCTACGTGATGAGCGTGAAACATTTTGCAAAATCGAAAATTTTTCGTTCGGTCCAGGTGGAAAATTTTCAAAAAAATTTTCGGACGGACGGGAACGTTAGATCATTGTGTGGGACGCCGAGACGGACACGTACGTGCAAAAAAAGTGTATGGTCGACCTGACGGTTTTCGAGAAAAACTCAAGAAACCGACCGCTTTCGGAGTTTCTCCGAGCGGCCGAGGCGAATTTTTCTAAGTCCCTGCGCGCCGTAGCCTGGCCGTACGTGCGACGCGTGTAACTTCGCCCGTTCGGATCGTTGTTGCGCCCGATCTACGGGTCGGATCGAGGAGACAGCTGTATGGTTCGCTTCGCATTGCTACTGGCTACGTGATGAGCGTGAAACATTTTGCAAAATCGAAAATTTTTCGTTCGGTCCAGGTGGAAAATTTTCAAAAAAATTTTCGGACGGACGGGAACGTTAGATCATTGTGTGGGACGCCGAGACGGACACGTACGTGCAAAAAAAGTGTATGGTCGACCTGACGGTTTTCGAGAAAAACTCAAGAAACCGACCGCTTTCGGAGTTTCTCCGAGCGGCCGAGGCGAATTTTTCTAAGTCCCTGCGCGCCGTAGCCTGGCCGTACGTGCGACGCGTGTAACTTCGCCCGTTCGGATCGTTGTTGCGCCCGATCTACGGGTCGGATCGAGGAGACAGCTATATGGTTCGCTTCGCATTGCTACTGGCTACGTGATGAGCGTGAAACATTTTGCAAAATCGAAAATTTTTCGTTCGGTCCAGGTGGAAAATTTTCAAAAAAATTTTCGGACGGACGGGAACGTTAGATCATTGTGTGGGACGCCGAGACGGACACGTACGTGCAAAAAAAGTGTATGGTCGACCTGACGGTTTTCGAGAAAAACTCAAGAAACCGACCGCTTTCGGAGTTTCTCCGAGCGGCCGAGGCGAATTTTTCTAAGTCCCTGCGCGCCGTAGCCTGGCCGTACGTGCGACGCGTGTAACTTCGCCCGTTCGGATCGTTGTTGCGCCCGATCTACGGGTCGGATCGAGGAGACAGCTATATGGTTCGCTTCGCATTGCTACTGGCTACGTGATGAGCGTGAAACATTTTGCAAAATCGAAAATTTTTCGTTCGGTCCAGGTGGAAAATTTTCAAAAAAATTTTCGGACGGACGGGAACGTTAGATCATTGTGTGGGACGCCGAGACGGACACGTACGTGCAAAAAAAGTGTATGGTCGACCTGACGGTTTTCGAGAAAAACTCAAGAAACCGACCGCTTTCGGAGTTTCTCCGAGCGGCCGAGGCGAATTTTTCTAAGTCCCTGCGCGCCGTAGCCTGGCCGTACGTGCGACGCGTGTAACTTCGCCCGTTCGGATCGTTGTTGCGCCCGATCTACGGGTCGGATCGAGGAGACAGCTATATGGTTCGCTTCGCATTGCTACTGGCTACGTGATGAGCGTGAAACATTTTGCAAAATCGAAAATTTTTCGTTCGGTCCAGGTGGAAAATTTTCAAAAAAATTTTCGGACGGACGGGAACGTTAGATCATTGTGTGGGACGCCGAGACGGACACGTACGTGCAAAAAAAGTGTATGGTCGACCTGACGGTTTTCGAGAAAAACTCAAGAAACCGACCGCTTTCGGAGTTTCTCCGAGCGGCCGAGGCGAATTTTTCTAAGTCCCTGCGCGCCGTAGCCTGGCCGTACGTGCGACGCGTGTAACTTCGCCCGTTCGGATCGTTGTTGCGCCCGATCTACGGGTCGGATCGAGGAGACAGCTATATGGTTCGCTTCGCATTGCTACTGGCTACGTGATGAGCGTGAAACATTTTGCAAAATCGAAAATTTTTCGTTCGGTCCAGGTGGAAAATTTTCAAAAAAATTTTCGGACGGACGGGAACGTTAGATCATTGTGTGGGACGCCGAGACGGACACGTACGTGCAAAAAAAGTGTATGGTCGACCTGACGGTTTTCGAGAAAAACTCAAGAAACCGACCGCTTTCGGAGTTTCTCCGAGCGGCCGAGGCGAATTTTTCTAAGTCCCTGCGCGCCGTAGCCTGGCCGTACGTGCGACGCGTGTAACTTCGCCCGTTCGGATCGTTGTTGCGCCCGATCTACGGGTCGGATCGAGGAGACAGCTATATGGTTCGCTTCGCATTGCTACTGGCTACGTGATGAGCGTGAAACATTTTGCAAAATCGAAAATTTTTCGTTCGGTCCAGGTGGAAAATTTTCAAAAAAATTTTCGGACGGACGGGAACGTTAGATCATTGTGTGGGACGCCGAGACGGACACGTACGTGCAAAAAAAGTGTATGGTCGACCTGACGGTTTTCGAGAAAAACTCAAGAAACCGACCGCTTTCGGAGTTTCTCCGAGCGGCCGAGGCGAATTTTTCTAAGTCCCTGCGCGCCGTAGCCTGGCCGTACGTGCGACGCGTGTAACTTCGCCCGTTCGGATCGTTGTTGCGCCCGATCTACGGGTCGGATCGAGGAGACAGCTGTATGGTTCGCTTCGCATTGCTACTGGCTACGTGATGAGCGTGAAACATTTTGCAAAATCGAAAATTTTTCGTTCGGTCCAGGTGGAAAATTTTCAAAAAAATTTTCGGACGGACGGGAACGTTAGATCATTGTGTGGGACGCCGAGACGGACACGTACGTGCAAAAAAAGTGTATGGTCGACCTGACGGTTTTCGAGAAAAACTCAAGAAACCGACCGCTTTCGGAGTTTCTCCGAGCGGCCGAGGCGAATTTTTCTAAGTCCCTGCGCGCCGTAGCCTGGCCGTACGTGCGACGCGTGTAACTTCGCCCGTTCGGATCGTTGTTGCGCCCGATCTACGGGTCGGATCGAGGAGACAGCTATATGGTTCGCTTCGCATTGCTACTGGCTACGTGATGAGCGTGAAACATTTTGCAAAATCGAAAATTTTTCGTTCGGTCCAGGTGGAAAATTTTCAAAAAAATTTTCGGACGGACGGGAACGTTAGATCATTGTGTGGGACGCCGAGACGGACACGTACGTGCAAAAAAAGTGTATGGTCGACCTGACGGTTTTCGAGAAAAACTCAAGAAACCGACCGCTTTCGGAGTTTCTCCGAGCGGCCGAGGCGAATTTTTCTAAGTCCCTGCGCGCCGTAGCCTGGCCGTACGTGCGACGCGTGTAACTTCGCCCGTTCGGATCGTTGTTGCGCCCGATCTACGGGTCGGATCGAGGAGACAGCTATATGGTTCGCTTCGCATTGCTACTGGCTACGTGATGAGCGTGAAACATTTTGCAAAATCGAAAATTTTTCGTTCGGTCCAGGTGGAAAATTTTCAAAAAAATTTTCGGACGGACGGGAACGTTAGATCATTGTGTGGGACGCCGAGACGGACACGTACGTGCAAAAAAAGTGTATGGTCGACCTGACGGTTTTCGAGAAAAACTCAAGAAACCGACCGCTTTCGGAGTTTCTCCGAGCGGCCGAGGCGAATTTTTCTAAGTCCCTGCGCGCCGTAGCCTGGCCGTACGTGCGACGCGTGTAACTTCGCCCGTTCGGATCGT
>CATORF010000196.1:30000-36103 GCA_951804975.1 Anthophora plumipes
CCCTTTTCTCTTAGCGATCCCAACATTCGCTCTCAAAGTCCACTTCATATTTCTGACACCTCTTGATTTTCAATTCCCAAGTAACACTTTTCGTCTTTCTTAGAGTGTAAAATTAGCTATGTTATACGGTACACTCTTTCAATACTTTAAAATTATTCAAACCTTCCTCTCTTCGCTCAAGGCTACTCCACACGCATCGCGTGTTTACGCACCCTCGTACGTCTAAAGTGTTTGAAAAATATTCAACATTCCCCTTTATGTAAAAGAGTAGAATAAATTCTATCTCTGATACGGAGTGTTTACAATTCCTTTCGCTCGGAACAAGCCCCTTAATAATTAAAGGAGAGAGTAGATGCTCAGTCGTACAAGCACGCCGATAAAACGAACGTACAGGTCACCAACACCCCGGCAGGGTGCTCGCCACATATAGGCCATTCGGTCAAAGACACCGACCCGTGGCAATGCTGTGAAGAGAATTATCCAGGACGACGCAAGGAGATAGAACAGTCGAAAGAACTACAAGAGTCCTACCGAGGAGCGGTGACTGCTTCTCAACCGAGGTCATAGAATAGCCACACGCCCGCTCCGCTCCACGCCAAGCGCGTCGGATCGTCGTCTCTCTTATAGATACGAAACGAGCGGCCGGGCGGTCGGCGACGCCTGGGCTACGCCACGCGCACTTACCGTGCGAACTCGCTAAACGAGCGCGCCAACCGGAAGGCGCGTTGGAACTTAAACGATCAAAACACGCACCTCAAGAAAAAGGACGCAAAAAAAATTATACCAGGCCCTTCAGCAAGATTATAGCAAGCATACGAAAAAAAAAATTTTCAAAAATGTTAAAATTTTTTTTCGGCGCAGGTAAAAAATTTTTAAAAAAGGATGTATTTAAAAACAAACTGCAGACTAATGTGTAGAATGAACATACGCACCTACACGTATAAAACAAATTGTAAGTCCACCTGACGGTTTTCGAGAAAAACTCAAGAAACCGACCGCTTTCGGAGTTTCTCCGAGCGGCCGAGGCGAATTTTTCTAAGTCCCTGCGCGCCGTAGCCTGGCCGTACGTGCGACGCGTGTAACTTCGCCCGTTCGGATCGTTGTTGCGCCCGATCTACGGGTCGGATCGAGGAGACAGCTATATGGTTCGCTTCGCATTGCTACTGGCTACGTGATGAGCGTGAAACATTTTGCAAAATCGAAAATTTTTCGTTCGGTCCAGGTGGAAAATTTTCAAAAAAATTTTCGGACGGACGGGAACGTTAGATCATTGTGTGGGACGCCGAGACGGACACGTACGTGCAAAAAAAGTGTATGGTCGACCTGACGGTTTTCGAGAAAAACTCAAGAAACCGACCGCTTTCGGAGTTTCTCCGAGCGGCCGAGGCGAATTTTTCTAAGTCCCTGCGCGCCGTAGCCTGGCCGTACGTGCGACGCGTGTAACTTCGCCCGTTCGGATCGTTGTTGCGCCCGATCTACGGGTCGGATCGAGGAGACAGCTATATGGTTCGCTTCGCATTGCTACTGGCTACGTGATGAGCGTGAAACATTTTGCAAAATCGAAAATTTTTCGTTCGGTCCAGGTGGAAAATTTTCAAAAAAATTTTCGGACGGACGGGAACGTTAGATCATTGTGTGGGACGCCGAGACGGACACGTACGTGCAAAAAAAGTGTATGGTCGACCTGACGGTTTTCGAGAAAAACTCAAGAAACCGACCGCTTTCGGAGTTTCTCCGAGCGGCCGAGGCGAATTTTTCTAAGTCCCTGCGCGCCGTAGCCTGGCCGTACGTGCGACGCGTGTAACTTCGCCCGTTCGGATCGTTGTTGCGCCCGATCTACGGGTCGGATCGAGGAGACAGCTATATGGTTCGCTTCGCATTGCTACTGGCTACGTGATGAGCGTGAAACATTTTGCAAAATCGAAAATTTTTCGTTCGGTCCAGGTGGAAAATTTTCAAAAAAATTTTCGGACGGACGGGAACGTTAGATCATTGTGTGGGACGCCGAGACGGACACGTACGTGCAAAAAAAGTGTATGGTCGACCTGACGGTTTTCGAGAAAAACTCAAGAAACCGACCGCTTTCGGAGTTTCTCCGAGCGGCCGAGGCGAATTTTTCTAAGTCCCTGCGCGCCGTAGCCTGGCCGTACGTGCGACGCGTGTAACTTCGCCCGTTCGGATCGTTGTTGCGCCCGATCTACGGGTCGGATCGAGGAGACAGCTATATGGTTCGCTTCGCATTGCTACTGGCTACGTGATGAGCGTGAAACATTTTGCAAAATCGAAAATTTTTCGTTCGGTCCAGGTGGAAAATTTTCAAAAAAATTTTCGGACGGACGGGAACGTTAGATCATTGTGTGGGACGCCGAGACGGACACGTACGTGCAAAAAAAGTGTATGGTCGACCTGACGGTTTTCGAGAAAAACTCAAGAAACCGACCGCTTTCGGAGTTTCTCCGAGCGGCCGAGGCGAATTTTTCTAAGTCCCTGCGCGCCGTAGCCTGGCCGTACGTGCGACGCGTGTAACTTCGCCCGTTCGGATCGTTGTTGCGCCCGATCTACGGGTCGGATCGAGGAGACAGCTGTATGGTTCGCTTCGCATTGCTACTGGCTACGTGATGAGCGTGAAACATTTTGCAAAATCGAAAATTTTTCGTTCGGTCCAGGTGGAAAATTTTCAAAAAAATTTTCGGACGGACGGGAACGTTAGATCATTGTGTGGGACGCCGAGACGGACACGTACGTGCAAAAAAAGTGTATGGTCGACCTGACGGTTTTCGAGAAAAACTCAAGAAACCGACCGCTTTCGGAGTTTCTCCGAGCGGCCGAGGCGAATTTTTCTAAGTCCCTGCGCGCCGTAGCCTGGCCGTACGTGCGACGCGTGTAACTTCGCCCGTTCGGATCGTTGTTGCGCCCGATCTACGGGTCGGATCGAGGAGACAGCTATATGGTTCGCTTCGCATTGCTACTGGCTACGTGATGAGCGTGAAACATTTTGCAAAATCGAAAATTTTTCGTTCGGTCCAGGTGGAAAATTTTCAAAAAAATTTTCGGACGGACGGGAACGTTAGATCATTGTGTGGGACGCCGAGACGGACACGTACGTGCAAAAAAAGTGTATGGTCGACCTGACGGTTTTCGAGAAAAACTCAAGAAACCGACCGCTTTCGGAGTTTCTCCGAGCGGCCGAGGCGAATTTTTCTAAGTCCCTGCGCGCCGTAGCCTGGCCGTACGTGCGACGCGTGTAACTTCGCCCGTTCGGATCGTTGTTGCGCCCGATCTACGGGTCGGATCGAGGAGACAGCTGTATGGTTCGCTTCGCATTGCTACTGGCTACGTGATGAGCGTGAAACATTTTGCAAAATCGAAAATTTTTCGTTCGGTCCAGGTGGAAAATTTTCAAAAAAATTTTCGGACGGACGGGAACGTTAGATCATTGTGTGGGACGCCGAGACGGACACGTACGTGCAAAAAAAGTGTATGGTCGACCTGACGGTTTTCGAGAAAAACTCAAGAAACCGACCGCTTTCGGAGTTTCTCCGAGCGGCCGAGGCGAATTTTTCTAAGTCCCTGCGCGCCGTAGCCTGGCCGTACGTGCGACGCGTGTAACTTCGCCCGTTCGGATCGTTGTTGCGCCCGATCTACGGGTCGGATCGAGGAGACAGCTATATGGTTCGCTTCGCATTGCTACTGGCTACGTGATGAGCGTGAAACATTTTGCAAAATCGAAAATTTTTCGTTCGGTCCAGGTGGAAAATTTTCAAAAAAATTTTCGGACGGACGGGAACGTTAGATCATTGTGTGGGACGCCGAGACGGACACGTACGTGCAAAAAAAGTGTATGGTCGACCTGACGGTTTTCGAGAAAAACTCAAGAAACCGACCGCTTTCGGAGTTTCTCCGAGCGGCCGAGGCGAATTTTTCTAAGTCCCTGCGCGCCGTAGCCTGGCCGTACGTGCGACGCGTGTAACTTCGCCCGTTCGGATCGTTGTTGCGCCCGATCTACGGGTCGGATCGAGGAGACAGCTATATGGTTCGCTTCGCATTGCTACTGGCTACGTGATGAGCGTGAAACATTTTGCAAAATCGAAAATTTTTCGTTCGGTCCAGGTGGAAAATTTTCAAAAAAATTTTCGGACGGACGGGAACGTTAGATCATTGTGTGGGACGCCGAGACGGACACGTACGTGCAAAAAAAGTGTATGGTCGACCTGACGGTTTTCGAGAAAAACTCAAGAAACCGACCGCTTTCGGAGTTTCTCCGAGCGGCCGAGGCGAATTTTTCTAAGTCCCTGCGCGCCGTAGCCTGGCCGTACGTGCGACGCGTGTAACTTCGCCCGTTCGGATCGTTGTTGCGCCCGATCTACGGGTCGGATCGAGGAGACAGCTGTATGGTTCGCTTCGCATTGCTACTGGCTACGTGATGAGCGTGAAACATTTTGCAAAATCGAAAATTTTTCGTTCGGTCCAGGTGGAAAATTTTCAAAAAAATTTTCGGACGGACGGGAACGTTAGATCATTGTGTGGGACGCCGAGACGGACACGTACGTGCAAAAAAAGTGTATGGTCGACCTGACGGTTTTCGAGAAAAACTCAAGAAACCGACCGCTTTCGGAGTTTCTCCGAGCGGCCGAGGCGAATTTTTCTAAGTCCCTGCGCGCCGTAGCCTGGCCGTACGTGCGACGCGTGTAACTTCGCCCGTTCGGATCGTTGTTGCGCCCGATCTACGGGTCGGATCGAGGAGACAGCTATATGGTTCGCTTCGCATTGCTACTGGCTACGTGATGAGCGTGAAACATTTTGCAAAATCGAAAATTTTTCGTTCGGTCCAGGTGGAAAATTTTCAAAAAAATTTTCGGACGGACGGGAACGTTAGATCATTGTGTGGGACGCCGAGACGGACACGTACGTGCAAAAAAAGTGTATGGTCGACCTGACGGTTTTCGAGAAAAACTCAAGAAACCGACCGCTTTCGGAGTTTCTCCGAGCGGCCGAGGCGAATTTTTCTAAGTCCCTGCGCGCCGTAGCCTGGCCGTACGTGCGACGCGTGTAACTTCGCCCGTTCGGATCGTTGTTGCGCCCGATCTACGGGTCGGATCGAGGAGACAGCTGTATGGTTCGCTTCGCATTGCTACTGGCTACGTGATGAGCGTGAAACATTTTGCAAAATCGAAAATTTTTCGTTCGGTCCAGGTGGAAAATTTTCAAAAAAATTTTCGGACGGACGGGAACGTTAGATCATTGTGTGGGACGCCGAGACGGACACGTACGTGCAAAAAAAGTGTATGGTCGACCTGACGGTTTTCGAGAAAAACTCAAGAAACCGACCGCTTTCGGAGTTTCTCCGAGCGGCCGAGGCGAATTTTTCTAAGTCCCTGCGCGCCGTAGCCTGGCCGTACGTGCGACGCGTGTAACTTCGCCCGTTCGGATCGTTGTTGCGCCCGATCTACGGGTCGGATCGAGGAGACAGCTATATGGTTCGCTTCGCATTGCTACTGGCTACGTGATGAGCGTGAAACATTTTGCAAAATCGAAAATTTTTCGTTCGGTCCAGGTGGAAAATTTTCAAAAAAATTTTCGGACGGACGGGAACGTTAGATCATTGTGTGGGACGCCGAGACGGACACGTACGTGCAAAAAAAGTGTATGGTCGACCTGACGGTTTTCGAGAAAAACTCAAGAAACCGACCGCTTTCGGAGTTTCTCCGAGCGGCCGAGGCGAATTTTTCTAAGTCCCTGCGCGCCGTAGCCTGGCCGTACGTGCGACGCGTGTAACTTCGCCCGTTCGGATCGTTGTTGCGCCCGATCTACGGGTCGGATCGAGGAGACAGCTATATGGTTCGCTTCGCATTGCTACTGGCTACGTGATGAGCGTGAAACATTTTGCAAAATCGAAAATTTTTCGTTCGGTCCAGGTGGAAAATTTCAAAAAAATTTTCGGACGGACGGGAACGTTAGATCATTGTGTGGGACGCCGAGACGGACACGTACGTGCAAAAAAAGTGTATGGTCGACCTGACGGTTTTCGAGAAAAACTCAAGAAACCGACCGCTTTCGGAGTTTCTCCGAGCGGCCGAGGCGAATTTTTCTAAGTCCCTGCGCG
>CATORF010000197.1:0-36250 GCA_951804975.1 Anthophora plumipes
TGGTGTTTCCAGCTGAGATATGCATTTTCTGCGCTAATCTTGGTGGGTCTTTTGTCAGAAGTATGCAGAATCATCTAGATCGCTCTTTTCGAGCTATTTAATGCGAGCAACACGTTTTCTGGGGTTTTCACCACTCCACAGTTCGTTGGATATGCAGAACCGGAGATATCTTGGTTTTCGTGGGGTTTCAAGCTGAGATATGCACTTCCTGCGATAATCTGGGTGAGACTTCTGTCCGAAGTTTGCTGAATCATCGGGATCGCTCTTTTCGAGATATTTAATGCGAATAACACGTTCTCTGGTTGCTTTCACCACTCCACAGTGCGTTTGATATGCAGAACCGGCAACATCTTGATTTTCGTGAGGTTTCGAGCTGAGATATGCATTTTCTGCGATAATATTGGTGAGACTTCAGTCAGAAGTATGCAGAATCATCTAGATCGCTCTTTTCGAGCTACTTAATGCACGAAACACGTTTTCTGGTGTTTTCACCACTCCACAGTACGTTTGACATGCAGAACCGGAGATATCTTGGTTTCGGTCGGGTTTCAAGATGAGATATGCATTTCCTGCGATAATCTTGGTGAGACTTCTGTCCGAAGTATGCTGAATCATCGGGATCACTCTTTTCGAGCTATTTAATGCGAGAAACACGTTTGGCTTGTTGTTTTCACCACTCCACAGTGCGTTTGATGTGCAGAACTGGCGATATCTTGATTTTCGTGCTGTTTCCAGCTGAGATATGCATTTTATGCGCTAATCTTCGTGGGTCTTTTGTCAGAAGTATGCAGAATCATCTAGATCGCTCTTTTCGAGCTACTTAATGCACGAAACACGTTTTCTGGTGTTTTCACCACTCCACAGTAAGTTTGACATGCGGAACCGGAGATATCTTGGTTTCGGTCGGGTTTCAAGCTGAGATATGCATTTTCTACGATAATCTTGGTGAAACATTTGTCCGAAGTATGCAGAAACATCGAGAGCGCTCTTTTCGAGCTATTTGATGCGAGAAACTCGTTTTCTGGGGTTTTCACCACTCCACAGTTCGTTGGATATGCAGAACCGGAGATATTTTGGTTTTCGTCGGGTTTCTAGCTGAGATATGCATTTTCTACGATAAGCTTGGGGAAACATCAGTCCGAAGCATGCAGAAACGTCGAGAGCGCTCTTTTCGAGCTATTTAATGCGAGAAACACGTTTTCTGGGGTTTTCACCACTTCACAGTTCCTTGGATATGCCGAACAGTAGATATCTTGGTTTCGGTCGGGTTTCAAGCTGAGATATGCATTTTCTACGATAAGCTTGGTGAAACATCAGTCCGAAGTATGCTGAATCAATGGGATCGCTCTTTTCGAGCTATTTAATGCGAGAAACACGTTCTCTGGTTGTTTTCACCACTCCACAGTGCGTTTGATGTGCAGAACAGGCGATATCTTGATTTTCGTGGAGTTTCCAGCTGAGATATGCATTTTCTGCGCTAATCTTGGTGGGTCTTTTGTCAGAAGTATCCAGAATCATCTAGATCGCTCTTTTCGAGCTACTTAATGCACGAAACACGTTTTCTGGGGTTTTCATCACTCCACAGTTCGTTGGATATGCAGAACAGTAGATTTCTTGGTTTTCGTGGGGTTTCAAGCAGAGATATGCATTTTCTGCGATAATCTTGGTGAGACTTCTGTTAGAAGTATGCAGTATCATCGAGATCGCACTTTTCGAGCTATTTAATGCGAGAAACACGTTATCTGGTGTTTTCTCCACTCCACAGTTGGTTTGATATGCAGAACCGGCGATATTTTGGTTTTCGTCGGGTTTCAAGCTGAGATATGCATTTTCTACGATAATCTTGGTGAAACATATGTCCGAAGTATGCAGAAACATCAACAGCGCTCTTTTCGAGCTATTTAATGCGAGAAACTCGTTTTCTGGGGTTTTCACCACTCCACAGTTCGTTGGATATGCAGAACCGGAGATATCTTGGTTTTCGTGGGGTTTCGAGCTGAGATATGCACTTCCTGCGATAATCTTGGTGAGACTTCTGTCCGAAGTTTGCTGAATCATCGGCATCGCTCTTTTCGAGCTATTTAATGCGAGAAACACGTTCTCTGGTTGTTTTCACCACTCCACAGTGCGATTGATGTGCAGAACAGGCGATATCTTGATTTTCGTGGTGTTTCCAGCTGAGATATGCATTTTCAGCGCTAATCTTGGTGGGTCTTTTGTCAGAAGTATGCAGAATCATCTAGATCGCTCTTTTCGAGCTACTTAATGCACGAAACACGTTTTCTGGTGTTTTCACCACTCCACAGTAAGTTTGACATGCAGATCCGGAGATATCTTGGTTTCGGTCGGGTTTCAAGCTGAGATATGCATTTTCTACGATACTCTTGGTGAAACATCTGTCCGAAGTATGCAGAAACGTCGAGAGCGCTCTTTTCGAGCTATTTAATGCGAGAAACACGTTTTCTGGGGTTTTCACCTCTCCACAGTTCGTTGGATATGCAGAACAGTAGATATCTTGGTTTTCGCGGGTTTTCAAGCAGAGATATGCATTTTCTGCGATAATCTTGGTGAGACTTCTGTCCGAAGTATGCTGAATCATCGGGATCTCTCTTTTCGAGCTATTAAATGCGAGAAACACGTTCTCTGGTTGTTTTCACCACTCCACAGTGCGATTGATGTGCAGAACAGGCGATATCTTGATTTTCGTGGTGTTTCCAGCTGAGATATGCATTTTCTGCGATAATCTTGGTGAGACTTCTGGTAGAAGTATGCAGAATCATCGAGATCGCACTTTTCGAGCTATTTAATGCGAGAAACACGTTATCTGGTGTTTTCTCCACTCCACAGTTGGTTTGATATGCAGAATCGGCGATATTTTGGTTTTCGTCGGGTTTCAAGCTGAGATATGCATTTTCTACGATACTCTTGGTGAAACATCTGTCCGAAGTATGCAGAATCATCGAGATCGCACTTTTCGAGCTATTTAATGCGAGAAACACGTTATCTGGTGTTTTCACCACTCCACAGTTGGTTTGATACGCAGAACCGGCGATATTTTGGTTTTCGTCGGGTTTCATGCTGAGATATGCATTTTCTACGATAATCTTGGTGAAACATCTGTCCGAAGTATGCAGAATCATCGGGATCGCTCTTTTCGAGCTATTTATTGCGAGAAACACGTTTTCTGGTTGTTTTCACCACTCCACAGTGCGTTTGATATGCAGAACCGGCAACATCTTGAATTTCGTGAGGTTTCTTGCTGAGATATGCATTTTCTGCGATAATATTGGTGAGACTTCAGTCAGAAGTATGCAGAATCATCTAGATCGCTCTTTTCGAGCTACTTAATGCACGAAACACGTTTTCTGGTGTTTTCACCACTCCACAGTACGTTTGACATGCACAACCGGAGATATCTTGGTTTCGGTCGGGTTTCAAGCTGAGATATGCATTTTCTGCGATAATCTTGGTGAGACTTCTGTCCGAAGTATGCTGAATCGTCGGAATCGCTCTTCTCGGGCTATGTAATGCGAGAAACACGTTCTCTGGTTGTTTTTACCACTCTACAGTGCGTTTGATGTGCAGAACAGGCGATATCTTGATTTTCGTGGTGTTTCCAGCTGAGATATGCATTTTCTGCTATAATCTTGGTGGGTCTTTTGTCAGAAGTATGCAGAATCATCTAGATCGCTCTTTTCGAGCTACTTAATGCACGAAACACGTTTTCTGGTGTTTTCACCACTCCACAGTACGTTTGACATGCAGAACCGGAGATATCTTGGTTTCGGTCGGGTTTCAAGCTGAGATATGCATTTTCTACGATAATCTTGGTGAAACATCTGTCCGAAGTATGCAGAAACATCGAGAGCGCTCTTTTCGAGCTATTTAATGCGAGAAACTCGTTTTCTGGGGTTTTCACCACTCCACAGTTCGTTGGATATGCAGAACCGGAGATATTTTGGTTTTCGTCGGGTTTCAAGCTGAGATATGCATTTTCTACGATAAGCTTGGTGAAACATCTGTCCGAAGTATGAAGAAACGTCGAGAGCGCTCTTTTCGAGCTATTTAATGCGAGAAACACGTGTTCTGGGGTTTTCACCACTCCACAGTTCGTTGGATATGCAGAACAGTAGATATCTTGGTTTTCGTGGGGTTTCTGCGATAATCTTGGTGAGGCTTCTGTTAGAAGTATGCAGAATCATCGAGATCGCACTTTTCGAGCTATTTAATGCGAGAAACACGTTATCTGGTGTTTTCACCACTCCACAGTTGGTTTGATATGCAGAACCGGCGATATTTTGGTTTTCGTCGGGTTTCAAGCTGTGATATGCACTTCGTGCGATAATCTTTGTGAGACTTCTGTTAGAAGTATGCAGGATCTTCGAGAACGCTCTTTTCGAGCTACTTAATGAGAGAAACACGTTTTCTGGTGTTTTCACCACTCCACAGTGCGTTTAATATGCAGAACCGGCGACATCTTGGTTTTCGTGGGGTTTCAAGCTGAGATATGCATTTCCTGCGCTAATCTTGGTGAGACTTCTGTACGAAGTATGCTGAAACATCGAGATCGCCCTTTTCGAGCTAGATAATGCGAGAAAAACCTTATCCGGTGTTTTCACCACTCCACAGTGCGTTTGATATGCAGAATCAGCGATATCTTGGTTTTCGTGGGGTTTCAAGCTGCGATATGCATTTTCTGCGATAATATTGGTGAGACATCAGTCATAAGTATGCAGAATCATCTAGATCGCTCTTTTCGAGCTACTTAATGCACGAAACACGTTTTCTTTTGTTTTCACCACTCCACGGTACGTTTGATGTGCAGAACCGGAGATAACTCGGTTTCGGTCGGGTTTCAAGCTGAGATATGCATTTTCTGCGATAATATTGGTGAGACTTCAGTCAGAAGTATGGAGAATCATCGATATCGCTCTTTTCGAGCTATTTAATGCGAGAAACACGTTATCTGGTGTTTTCACCACTCCACTGTGCGTTTGATATGCAGTACCAGCGATATCTTGGTTTTCGTGGGGTTTCATGCTGAGATATGCATTTTTTACGATAATCTTGGTTAGACTTCTGTCCGAAGTATGCTTAATCATCCAGATCGCTCTTTTCGAGCTATTTAATGCGAGAAACACGTTGTCTGGTGTTTTCACCACTCCACAGTGCGTATGATATGCAGAATCGGCGATATCTTGGTTTTCGTGGGGTTTCCTGCTGAAATATGCATTTTCTGCGATAATCTTGGTGTTTCATCTATGAGAAGTATGCAGAATCATCGAGAACGCTCTTTTCGAGCTATTTAATGCGAGAAACACGTTATCTGGTGTTTTGACCACTCCACAGTGCGTTTGATATGCAGAACCGGCGACATCTTGATTTTCGTGGTGTTTCCAGCTGAGATATGCATTTTCTGCGATAATCTTGGTGAGTCTTCTGTCAGAAGTATGCAGAATCATCGAGAACGCTCTTTTCGAGATAGTTAATTGCGAGAAACACGTTTTCTCGTGTTTTCAACATTCCACAGTGCGTCTGATATGCAGCACCGACGATATCTTGGTTTTCGTCGGGTTTCAAGCTGTGATATGCATTTTCTGCGATAATATTGGTGAGACTTCAGTCAGAAGTATGCAGAATCATCTAGATCGCTCTTTTCGAGCTATTTAATGCGAGAAACACGTTTTCTGGTGTTTTCACCACTCCACAGTACGTTTGATGTGCAGAACCGGAGATATCTTGGTTTTCGTGAGGTTTCAAGCTGAGATATGCACTTTCTGCGATAATCTTGGTGAGTCTTCTGTCAGAAGTATGCAGAATCATCTAGATCGCTCTTTTCGAGCTAGTTAACGCGAGAAACACGTTTTCTGGTGTATTCGCTACTCCACAGTACGTTAGACATGCAGAACCGGAGATATCTTCGTTTCGGTCGGGTTTCAAGCTGAGATATGCATTTTCTACGATAATATTGGTGAGACCTCTGTCAGAAGCATGCAGAATCTTCGAGAACGCTCTTTTCGAGCTACTTAATGCGAGAAGCACGTTTTCTGGTGTTTTGACCACTCCACAGTGCGTTTGATATGTAGAGCCGCCGATAACTTGGTTTTCGTGGGGTTTCCAGCTGAAATATGCATTTTCTGCTATAGTCTTAGTGAGTCTTCTGTCAGAAGTATGCAGAATCATCTAGATCGCTCTTTTCGAGCTATTTAATGCGAGTAACACGTTTTCTGGTGTTTTCACCACCCCACAGTGCGTTTGATATGCAGAACCGGCGACATCTTGATTTTCGTGGTGTTTCCAGCTGAGATATGCATTTTCTGCGATAATCTTGGTGAGTCTTCTGTCAGAAGTATGCAGAATCATCGAGATCGCTCGTTTCGAGCTATTTAATGCGAGAAACACGTTATCTGGTGTTTTCACCACTCCACAGTACGTTTGACATGCAGAACCGGAGATATCTTGGTTTTCGTGGGGTTTCAAGCTGAGATATGCATTTCCTGCGATAATCTTGGTGAGACTTCTGTCCGAAGTTTGCTGAATCATCGGGATCGCTCTTTTCGAGCTATTTAATGCGAGAAACACGTTCTCTGGTTGTTTTTACCACTCCACAGTGCGTTTGATATGCAGAACAGGCGATATCTTGATTTTCGCGGTGTTTCCAGATGAGAAATGCATTTTCTGCGATAATCTTGGTGGGTCTTTTGTCAGAAGTATGCAGAATCATCTAGATCGCGCTTTTCGAGCTATTTAATGCGAGAAACACGTTATCTGGTGTTTTCACCACTCCACAGTTGGTTTGATATGCAGAACCGGCGATATTTTAGTTTTCGTCGGGTTTCAAGCTGAGATATATATTTTCTACGATAATCTTGGTGAAACATCTGTCCGAAGTATGCAGAATCATCGAGATCGCTCTATTCGAGCTATTTAATGCGCGAAACACGTTCTCTGGTTGTTTTCACCACTCCACAGTGCGTTTGATATGCAGAACCGGCAACATCTTGATTTTCGTGAGGTTTCGAGCTGAGATATGCATTTTCTGCGATAATATTGGTGAGACTTCAGTCAGAAGTATGCAGAATCATCTAGTTCGCTCTTTTCGAGCTACTTAATGCACGAAACACGTTTTCTGGTGTTTTCACCACTCCACAGTACGTTTGACATGCAGAACCGGAGATATCTTGGTTTCGGTCGGGTTTCAAGCTGAGATATGCATTTCCTGCGATAATCTTGGTGAGACTTCTGTTAGAAGTATGCAGAATCACCGAGATCGCACTTTTCGAGCTATTTAATGCGAGAAACACGTTTTCTTTGGTTTTCACCACTCCACAGTTCGTTGGATATGCAGAACCGGAGATATCTTGGTTTTCGTGGGGTTTCAAGCTGAGATATGCATTTTCTACGACAATCTTGGTGAAACATGTGTCCGAAGTATGCAGAAACATCGAGAGCGCACTTTTCGAGCTATTTTATGCGAGAAACTCGTTTTCTGGGGTATTCAACACTCCACAGTTCGTTGGATATGCAGAACCGGATATATCTTCGTTTTCGTGGGGTTTCAAGCTGAGATATGCATTTCCTGCGATAATCTTGGTGAGACTTCTGTTAGAAGTATGCAGAATCATCGAGATCGCACTTTTCGAGCTATTTAATGCGAGAAACACGTTATCTGGTGTTTTCACCACTCCACAGTTGGTTTGATATGCAGAACCGGCGATATTTTGGTTTTCGTCGGGTTTCAAGCTTAGATGTGCATTTTCTACGACAATCTTGGTGAAACATATGTCCGAAGTATGCAGAAACATCAAGAGCGCTCTTTTCGAGCTATTTAATGCGAGAAACTCGTTTTCTGGGGTGTTCACCACTCCACAGTTCGTTGGATATGCAGAACCGGAGATATCTTGGTTTTCGTGGGGTTTCAAGTTGAGATATACATTTCCTGCGATAATCTTGGTGAGACTTCTGTCCGAAGTTTGCTGAATCATCGGGATCGCTCTTTTCGAGCTATTTAATGCGAGAAACACGTTCTCTGGTTGTTTTCACCACTCCACAGTGCGTTTGACATGCAGAACCGGAGATATCTTGGTTTCGGTCGGGTTTCAAGCTGAGATATGCATTTCCTGCGATAATCTTGGTGAGACTTCTGTTAGAAGTATGCAGAATCATCGAGATCGCACTTTTCGAGCTATTTAATGCGAGAAACACGTTATCTGGTGATTTCACCACTCCACAGAGCGTTTGATATGCAGAAACAGCGATATCTTGGTTTTCGTGGCATTTCAAGCTGAGATATGCATTTTCTGCGATAATCTTGGTGGATCTTTTGTCAGAAGTATGCAGAATCATCTAGATCGCGCTTTTCGAGCTATTTAATGCGAGAAACACGTTATCTGGTGTTTTCACCACTCCACAGTTGGTTTGATATGCAGAACCAGAGATATCTTGGTTTCGGTCGGGTTTCAAGCTGAGATATGCATTTTCTACGATAATCTTGGTGAAACATCTGTCCGAAGTATGCAGAAACATCGAGAGCGCTCTTTTTGAGCTATTTAATGCGAGAAACACGTTATCTGGTGTTTTCACCACTCCACAGTTGGTTTGATATGCAGAACCGGCGATATTTTGGTTTTCGTCGGGTTTCAAGCAGAGATATGCATTTTCTGCGAAAATCTTGGTGAAACATCTGTCCGAAGTATGCAGAAACATCGCGAGCGCTCTTATCGAACTATTTAATGCGAGAAACACGTTATCTGGTGTTTTCACCACTCCACAGTTGGTTTGATATGCAGAACCGGCGATATTTTGGTTTTCGTCGGGTTTCAAGCAGAGATATGCATTTCCTGCGATAATCTTGGTGAGACTTCTGTCCGAAGTATGCTGAATCATCTAGATCGCTCTTTTCGAGCTATTTAATGCGAGAAACTCGTTTTCTGGGATTTTCACCACTCCACAGTTCGGTGGATATGCAGAACCGGAGATATCTTGGTTTTCGTGGGGTTTCATGCTGTGATATGCATTTCCTGCGATAATCTTGGTGAGACTTCTGTCCGAAGTTTGCTGAATCATCGGGATCGCTCTTTTCGAGCTATTTAATGCGAGAAACACGTTCTCTGGTTGTTTTCACAACTCCACAGTGCGTTTGATATGCAGAACAGGCGATATCTTGATTTTCGTGGTGTTTCCAGATGAGATATGCATTTTCTGCAATAATCTTGGTCGGTCTTTTGTCAGAAGTATGCAGAATCATCTAGATCGCGCTTTTCGAGCTATTTAATGCGTGAAACACGTTATCTGGTGTTTTCACCACTCCACAGTTGGTTTGATATGCAGAACCGGCGATATTTTGGTTTTCGTCGGGTTTCAAGCTGAGATATGCATTTTCTACGATAATCTTGGTGAGACTTCTGTCAGAAGTATGCAGGATCTTCGAGAACGCTCTTTTCGAGCTATTTAATGCGAGAAACACGTTATCTGGTGTTTTCACCACTCCACAGTGCGTTTGATATGCAGAGCCGGCGATATCTTGATTTTCGTGGGGTTTCAAGCTTTGATATGCATTTTCTGCGATAATCTTGGTGAGACTTCTGTCCGATGTATGCAGAATCACGTAGATCGCTCGTTTCGAGCTATTTAATGCGAGAAACACGTTATCTGGTTGTTTTCACCACTCCACAGGGCGTTTGATATGTAGAGCCGCCGATAACTTGGTTTTGGTGGGGTTTCCAGCTGAAATATGCATTTTCTGCGATAATCTTGGTGTTTCATTTATGAGAAGTATCCAGAATCATCGAGAACGCTCTTGTCGAGCTAGTTAATGCGAGAAACACGTTTTCTGGTGTTTTAACCACTCCACAGTGCGTCTGATATGGAGAACCGGCGATATCTTGGTTTTCGTAGGGTTTCCAGCTGAGATATGCATTTTCTGCGATAATCTTGGTGTTTCATTTATGAGAAGTATGCAGAATCATCGAGAACGCTCTTTTCGAGCTAGCTAATGCGAGAAACACGTTTTCTGGTGTTTTCACCACTCCACAGTTCGGTGGATATGCAGAACCGGAGATATCTTGGTTTTCGTGGGGTTTCATGCTGTGATATGCATTTCCTGCGATAATCTTGGTGAGACTTCTGTCCGAAGTTAGCTGAATCATCGGGATCGCTCTTTTCGAGCTATTTAATGCGAGAAACACGTTCTCTGGTTGTTTTCACCACTCCACAGTGCGTTTGATATGCAGAACAGGCGATATCTTTATTTTCGTGGTGTTTCCAGATGAGATATGCATTTTCTGCGATAATCTTGGTGGATCTTTTGTCAGAAGTATGCAGAATCATCGAGAGCGCTCTTTTTGAGCTATTTAATGCGAGAAACACGTTATCTGGTGTTTTCACCACTCCACAGTTGGTTTGATATGCAGAACCGGCGATATTTTGGTTTTCGTCGGGTTTCAAGCAGAGATATGCATTTTCTGCGAAAATCTTGGTGAAACATCTGTCCGAAGTATGCAGAAACATCGCGAGCGCTCTTTTCGAGCTATTTAATGCGAGAAACACGTTATCTGGTGTTTTCACCACTCCACAGTTGGTTTGATATGCAGAACCGGCGATATTTTGGTTTTCGTCGGGTTTCAAGCAGAGATATGCATTTCCTGCGATAATCTTGGTGAGACTTCTGTCCGAAGTATGCTGAATCATCTAGATCGCTCTTTTCGAGCTATTTAATGCGAGAAACTCGTTTTCTGGGATTTTCACCACTCCACAGTTCGGTGGATATGCAGAACCGGAGATATCTTGGTTTTCGTGGGGTTTCATGCTGTGATATGCATTTCCTGCGATAATCTTGGTGAGACTTCTGTCCGAAGTTAGCTGAATCATCGGGATCGCTCTTTTCGAGCTATTTAATGCGAGAAACACGTTCTCTGGTTGTTTTCACCACTCCACAGTGCGTTTGATATGCAGAACAGGCGATATCTTTATTTTCGTGGTGTTTCCAGATGAGATATGCATTTTCTGCTATAATCTTGGTGGGTCTTTTGTCAGAAGTATGCAGAATCATCTAGATCGCTCTGTTCGAGCTACTTAATGCACGAAACACGTTTTCAGGTGTTTTCACCACACCACAGTACGTTTGACATGCAGAACCGGAGATATCTTGGTTTCGGTCGGGTTTCAAGCTGAGATATGCATTTCCTGCGATAATCTTGGTGAGACTTCTGTCCCAAGTATGCTGAATCATCGGGATCGCTCTTTTCGAGCTATTTAATGCGAGAAACACGTTCTCTGGGTGTTTTCACCACTCCACAGTGCGTTTGATGTGCAGAACAGGCGATATCTTGATTTTCGTGGTGTTTCCAGCTGAGATATGCATTTCCTGCGATAATCTTGGTGAGACTTCTGTTAGAAGTATGCAGAATCATCGAGATCGCACTTTTCGAGCTATTTAATGCGAGAAACACGTTATCTGGTGATTTCACCACTCCACAGAGCGTTTGATATGCAGAAACAGCGATATCTTGGTTTTCGTGGCATTTCAAGCTGAGATATGCATTTTCTGCGATAATCTTGGTGGATCTTTTGTCAGAAGTATGCAGAATCATCTAGATCGCGCTTTTCGAGCTATTTAATGCGAGAAACACGTTATCTGGTGTTTTCACCACTCCACAGTTGGTTTGATATGCAGAACCAGAGATATCTTGGTTTCGGTCGGGTTTCAAGCTGAGATATGCATTTTCTACGATAATCTTGGTGAAACATCTGTCCGAAGTATGCAGAAACATCGAGAGCGCTCTTTTTGAGCTATTTAATGCGAGAAACACGTTATCTGGAGTTTTCACCACTCCACAGTTGGTTTGATATGCAGAACCGGCGATATTTTGGTTTTCGTCGGGTTTCAAGCAGAGATATGCATTTTCTGCGAAAATCTTGGTGAAACATCTGTCCGAAGTATGCAGAAACATCGCGAGCGCTCTTTTCGAGCTATTTAATGCGAGAAACACGTTATCTGGTGTTTTCACCACTCCACAGTTTGGTGGATATGCAGAACCGGAGATATCTTGGTTTTCGTGGTGTTTCCAGCTGAGATATGCATTTTCTGCGATAATCTTGGTGGGTCTTTTGTCAGAAGTATGCAGAATCATCTAGATCGCTCTGTTCGAGCTACTTAATGCACGAAACACGTTTTCAGGTGTTTTCACCACTCCACAGTACGTTTGATATGCAGAACCGGAGATATCTTGGTTTCGGTCGGGTTTCAAGCTGAGATATGCATTTTCTATGATAATCTTGGTGAAACATCTGTCCGAAGTATGCAGAAACATCGATAGTGCTCTTTTCGAGCTATTTAATGCGAGAAACTCGTTTTGTGGGGTTTTCACCACTCCACCGTTCGTTGGATATGCAGAACCGGAGATATCTTGGTTTTCGTGGGGTTTCAAGATGAGATATGCATTTCCTGCGATAATCTTGGTGAGACTTCTGTCCGAAGTATGCAGAATCACCGAAATCGCTGTTTTCGTGCTATTTAATGCGAAGAACAAGTTTTCTGGTGTTTTCAGCACTTCACAGTGCGTTTGATATGCGGAAACTGCGATATCTTCGTTTTCGAGGGGTTTCTAGCTGAGATATGCATTTTCTGCGATAATCTTGGTGAGACTTCTGTCCGATGTATGCAGAATCACCTAGATCGCTCGTTTCGAGCTATTTAATGCGAGAAACACGTTATCTGGTTGTTTTCACCACT
The DNA here is from genome assembly GCA_951804975.1 of Anthophora plumipes. Lineage (NCBI taxonomy): Eukaryota > Metazoa > Arthropoda > Insecta > Hymenoptera > Apidae > Anthophora > Anthophora plumipes. Next base: position 12,734 of record CATORF010000197.1, read on the forward strand.
CCACAGGGCGTTTGATATGTAGAGCCGCCGATAACTTGGTTTTGGTGGGGTTTCCAGCTGAAATATGCATTTTCTGCGATAATCTTGGTGTTTCATTTATGAGAAGTATCCAGAATCATCGAGAACGCTCTTGTCGAGCTAGTTAATGCGAGAAACACGTTTTCTGGTGTTTTAACCACTCCACAGTGCGTCTGATATGGAGAACCGGCGATATCTTGGTTTTCGTAGGGTTTCCAGCTGAGATATGCATTTTCTGCGATAATCTTGGTGTTTCATTTATGAGAAGTATGCAGAATCATCGAGAACGCTCTTTTCGAGCTAGCTAATGCGAGAAACACGTTTTCTGGTGTTTTCACCACTCCACAGTGCGTTTGATATGCAGAACAGTAGATATCTTGGTTTTCGTGGGGTTTCAAGATGAGATATGCATTTTCTGCGATAATCTTTTTGAGACTTCTGTTAGAAGTATGCAGAATCATCGAGATCGCACTTTTCGAGCTATTTAATGCGAGAAACACGTTATCTGGTGTTTTCACCACTCCACAGTTGGTTTGATATGCAGAACCGGCGTTATTTTGGTTTTCGTCGGGTTTCAAGCTGAGATATGCATTTTCTACGATAATCTTGGTGAAACATGTGTCCGAAGTATGCAGAAACCTCCAGAGCGCTCTTTTCGAGCTATTTAATGCGAGAAACACGTTCTCTGGGTGTTTTCACCACTCCACAGTGCGTTTGATGTGCAGAACAGGCGATATCTTGATTTTCGTGGTGTTTCCAGCTGAGATATGCATTTTCTGCGATAATCTTGGTGGGTCTTTTGTCAGAAGTATGCAGAATCATCTAGATCGCTCTGTTCGAGCTACTTAATGCACGAAACACGTTTTCAGGTGTTTTCACCACTCCACAGTACGTTTGATATGCAGAACCGGAGATATCTTGGTTTCGGTCGGGTTTCAAGCTGAGATATGCATTTTCTATGATAATCTTGGTGAAACATCTGTCCGAAATATGCAGAAACATCGAGAGCGCTCTTTCCGAGATATTTAATGCGAGAAACTCGTTTTCTGGGGTTTTCACCACTCCACAGTTCGTTGGATATGCAGAGCCGGAGATATTTTGGTTTTCGTCGGGTTTCGAGCTGAGATATGCATTTTCTACGATAAGCTTGGTGAAACATCTGTCCGAAGTATGCAGAAACGTCGAGAGCGCTCTTTTCGAGCTATTTAATGCGAGAAACACGTTTTCTGGGGTTTTCACCACTCCACAGTTCGTTGGATATGCAGAACAGTAGATATCTTGATTTTCGTGGTGTTTCCAGATGAGATATGCATTTTCTGCGATCATATTGGTGAGACTTCAGTCAGAAGTATGCAGAAATATCGAGATCCCTCTCTTCGAGCTATTTAATGCGAGAACCACGTTATCTGGTCTATTGACCACTCCACAGTGCGTTTGATATGCAGAACTGGCGACATCTTGGTTTTCGTGGGGTTTCCAGCTGAAATATGCATTTTCTACGATTATCTTGGTGAAACATTTGTCCGAAGTATGCAGAATCATCGGGATCGCTCTATTCGAGCTATTTAATGCGAGAAACACGTTCTCTGGTTGTTTTCACCACTCCACAGTGCGTTTGATATGCAGAACCGGCAACATCTTGATTTTCGTGAGGTTTCGAGCTGAGATGTGCATTTTCTGCGATAATATTGGTGAGACTTCAGTCAGAAGTATGCAGAATCATCTAGATCGCTCGTTTCGAGCTATTTAATGCGAAAAAACAAGTTTTCTGGTGTTTTGACCACTCCACAGTGCGTTTGATATGTAGAGCCGCCGATAACTTGGTTTTCGTGGGTTTTCCAGCTGAAATATGCATTTTCTGCGATAATATTTGTGAGACTTCAGTCAGAAGTATGCAGAATCATCTAGATCGCTCTTTTCGAGCTACTTAATGCACGAATCACGCTTTCTGATGTTTTCACCACTCCACTGTACGTTTGACATGCAGAACCGGAGATATCTTGGTTTTCGTGAGGTTTCAAGCTGAGATATGCACTTTCTGCGATAATATTGGTGAGACTTCAGTCAGAAGTATGCAGAATCATCTAGATCGCTCTTTTCGAGCTATTTAATGCACGAAACACGTTTTCTGGTGTTTTCACCACTCCACTGTACGTTTGACATGCAGAACCGGAGATATCTTGGTTTCGGTCGTGTTTCAAGCTGAGATATGCATTTTCTACGATAATATTGGTGAGACCTCTGTCAGAAGTATGCAGAATCTTCGAGAATGCTCTTTTCGAGCTTCTTAATGCGAGAAACACGTTTTCTGGTGTTTTCACCACTCCACAGTACGTTTGATGTGCAGAACCGGAGATATCTTGGTTTTCGTGAGGTTTCAAGCTGAGATATGCACTTTCTGCGATAATCTTGGCGAGTCTTCTGTCAGAAGTATGCAGAATCATCTAGATCGCTCGTTTCGAGCTATTTAATGCGAAAAAACAAGTTTTCTGGTGTTTTGACCACTCCCCAGTTCGTTGGATATGCAGAACCGGAGATATCTTGGTTTTCGTGGGGTTTCAAGCTGAGATATGCATTTCCTGCGATAATCTTGGTGAGACTTCAGTCCGAAGTATGCTGAATCATCTAGATCGCTCTTTTCGAGCTATTTAATGCGAGAAACACGTATCTGGTGTTTTCACCACTCCACAGTGCGTTTGATATGCAGAACCAGCGATATCTTGGTTTTCGTGGGGTTTCAAGCTGAGATATGCATTTTCTGCGATCATATTGGTGAGACTTCAGTCAGAAGTATGCAGAATCATCTAGATCGCTCTTTTCGAGCTACTTAATGGACGAATCACGTTTTCTGATGTTTTCACCACTCCACGGTACGTTTGATGTGCAGAACCGGAGATAACTCGGTTTTCGTCGGGTTTCAAGCTGAGATATGCATTTTCTGCGATAATCTTGGATATTCTTCTGTGATAAGTATGCAGAATCACCGAAATCACTGTTTTCGTGCTATTTAATGCGAAGAACAAGTTTTCTGGTGTTTTCAGCACTTCACGGTGCGTTTGATATGCGGAAACTGCGATATCTTCGTTTTCGTGGGGTTTCAAGCTGAGACATGCATTTTCTGCGACAATCTTGGTGAGACTTCAGTCAGAAGTTTGCAGAATCATCTAGATCGCTCGTTTCGAGCTATTTAATGCGAAAAAACAAGTTTTCTGGTGTTTTGACCACTCCACAGTGCGTTTGATATGTAGAGCCGCCGATAACTTGGTTTTCGTGGGGTTTCCAGCTGAAATATGCATTTTCTGCGATAATATTGGTGAGACTTCAGACAGAAGTATGCAGAATCATCTAGATCGCTCTTTTCGAGCTACTTAATGCACGAATCACGCTTTCTGATGTTTTCACCACTCCACTGTACGTTTGACATGCAGAACCGGAGATATCTTGGTTTCGGTCGTGTTTCAAGCTGAGATATGCATTTTCTACGATAATATTGGTGAGACCTCTGTCAGAAGTATGCAGCATCTTCGAGAATGCTCTTTTCGAGCTTCTTAATGCGAGAAACACGTTTTCTGGTGTTTTCACCACTCCACAGTACGTTTGATGTGCAGAACCGGAGATATCTTGGTTTTCGTGAGGTTTCAAGCTGAGATATGCACTTTCAGCGATAATCTTGGTGAGTCTTCCGTCAGAAGTATGCAGAATCATCTAGATCGCTCTTTTCGAGCTATTTAATGCGAGTAACACGTTTTCTGGTGTTTTCACCACCCCACAGTGCGTTTGATATGCAGAACCGGAGATATCTTGGTTTCGGTCGTGTTTCAAGCTGAGATATGCATTTTCTACGATAATATTGGTGAGACCTCTGTCAGAAGTATGCAGCATCTTCGAGAATGCTCTTTTCGAGCTATTTAATGCGAGTAACACGTTTTCTGGTGTTTTCACCACCCCACAGTGCGTTTGATATGCAGAACCGACGATAACTTGGTTTTCGTGGGGTTTCCAGCAGAAATATGCATTTTCTGCGATAATCTTGGTGTTTCATCTATGAGAAGTATGCAGAATCATCGAAAACGCTCTTTTCGAGCTAGGTAATGCGAGAAACACGTTTTCTGGTGTTTTTACCACTCCACAGTGCGTCTGACATGGAGAACCGGCGACATCTTGATTTTCGTGATGTTTGTAGCTGAGATATGCATTTTCTGATATAATATTGGTGTTTCATCTATGAGAAGTATGCAGAATCATCAAGAACCCTCTTTTCGAGCTAGATAATGCGAGAAACAGGTTTTCTGGTGTTTTCACCAGTCCGCAGTGCGTCTGATATGGAGAAACGGCGATATCTTGGTTTTCGTAGGGTTTCCAACTGAGATATGCATTTACAGCGATAATCTTGGTGAGTCATCTATCAGAAGTATGCAGAATCATCTAGATCGCTCGTTTCGCGCTATTTAATGCGAAAAAAACAGTTTTCTGGTGATTTGACCACACCACAGTGCGTTTGATATGCAGAAATGGCGAAATCTTGTTTTTGTTGGTTTTCATGCTGAGGTATGCATTTTCTGCGATAATCTTGCTGCGACTTCTGTCAGAAGTATGCAGAATCATCGAGATCGCTCTTTTCGAGCTATTTAATGCGAGAAACACGTTATCTGGTGTATTGACCACTCCACAGTGCGTTTGATATGCAGAACCGGCGATATCTTGATTTCCGTGGTGTTTCCAGCTGAGATATGCATTTTCTGCGATAATATTGGTGAGACTTCAGACAGCAGTATGCAGAATCATCTAGATCGCTCGTTTCGAGCTATTTAATGCGAAAAGACAAGTTTTCTGGTGTTTTGACCACTCCACAGTGCGTTTGATATGTAGAGCTGCCGATAACTTGGTTTTCGTGGGGTTTCCAGCTGAAATATGCATTTTCTGCGATAATCTTGGTGAGTCTTCTGTCAGAAGTATGCAGAATCATCTAGATCGCTCGTTTCGAGCTGTTTAATGCGAAAAGACAAGTTTTCTGGTGTTTTGACCACTCCACAGTGCGTTTGATATGTAGAGCTGCCGATAACTTGGTTTTCGTGGGGTTTCCAACTGAGATATGCATTTACAGCGATAATCTTGGTGAGTCATCTATCAGAAGTATGCAGAATCATCTAGATGGCTCGTTTCGCGCTATTTAATGCGAAAAAACCAGTTTTCTGGTGATTTGACCACACCACAGTGCGTTTGATATGCAGAAATGGCGAAATCTTGTTTTTGTTGGTTTTCATGCTGAGGTATGCATTTTCTGCGATAATCTTGCTGCGACTTCTGTCAGAAGTATGCAGAATCATCCAGAACGCTCTTTTCGAGCTAGTTAATGCGAGTAACACGTTTTCTGGTGTTTTCAGCACTCCACAGTGCGACTGATATGCAGAACCGGCGATATCTTGGTTTTCGTGGGGTTTCCAGCTGAGATATGCATTTTCTGCATTAATATTGGTGAGACTTCTGTCCGAAGTATGCAGAATCATCGAGATCGCTCTTCTCGAGCTATTTAATGCGAGAAACACGTTCTCTGGTTGTTTTCACCACTCCACAGTGCGTTTGATATGCAGAACAGGCGATATCTTGATTTTCGTGGTGTTTCCAGCTGAGATATGCATTTTCTGCGATAATCTTGGTGAAACATCTGTCCGAAGTATGCAGAAACATCGAGAGCGCTCTTTTCGAGCTATTTAATGCGAGAAACTCGTTTTCTGGGGTTTTCACCACTCCACAGTTCGTTGGATATGCAGAACCGAAGATATCTTGGTTTTCGTGGGGTTTCAAGCTGAGATATGCATTTCCTGCGATAATCTTGGTGAGACTCCTGTCCGAAATATGCTGAATCATCGAGATCGCTCTTTTCGAGCTATTTAATACGAGAAACACGTTCTCTGGTTGTATTCACCACTCCACAGTGCGTTTGATATGCAGAACAGGCGATATCTTGATTTTCGTGGTGTTTCCAGCTGAGATATGCATTTTCTGCGATAATCTTCGTGGTTCTCTTGTCAGAAGGATGCAGAATCAACTAGATCGCTCTTTTCGAGCTACTTAATGCAGGAAACACGTTTTCTGGTGTTTTCACCACTCCACAGTACGTTTGACATGCAGAACCGGAGATATCTTGTTTCGGTCGGGTTTCAAGCTGAGATATGCATTTTCTACGATAATCTTGGTGAAACATCTGTCCGAAGTATGCGGAAACATCGAGAGCGCTCTTTTCGAGCTATTTAATGCGAGAAACACGTTTTCTGGGGTTTTCACCACTCCACAGTTCGTTGGATATGCAGAACCGGAGATATCTTGGTTTTCGTGGGGTTTCAAGATAAGATATGCATTTCCTGCGAGAAGCTTGGTGAAACATCTGTCCGAAGTATGCAGAAACATCGAGAGTGCTCTCTTCGAGCTGCTTAATGCGAGAAACACGTTTTCTGGGGTTTTCACCACTCCACAGTTCGTTGGATATGCAGAACAGTAGATATCTTGGTTTTCGTGGGGTTTCAAGCAGAGATATGCATTTTCTGCGATAATCTTCGTGAGATTTCTGTTAGAAGTATGCAGAATCATCGAGATCGCGCTTTTCGAGCTATTTAATGCGAGAAACACGTTATCTGGTGTTTTCACCACTCGACAGTTGGTTTGATATGCAGAACCGGCGATATTTCGGTTTTCGTCGGGTGTCAAGCTGAGATATGCATTTTCTACGATAATCTTCGTGAAACATCTGTCCGAAGTATGCTGAATCATCTAGATCGCTCTTTTCGAGCTATTTAATGCGAGAAACACGTTGTCTGGTGTTTTCACCACTCCACAGTGCGTTTGATATGCAGAACCAGCGATATCTTGGTTTTCGTGGGGTTTCAAGCTGAGATATGCATTTTCTGCGATAATATTGGTGAGACTTCAGTCAGAAGTGTGCAGAATCATCTAGATCGCTCTTTTCTAGCTACTTAATGCACGAAACACGTTTTCTGGTGTTTTCACCACACCACAGTACCTTTGGCATGCAGAACCGGAGATATCTTGGTTTCGGTCGTGTTTCAAGCTGAGATATGCATTTTTTACGATAATCTTGGTGAGACTTCTGTCCGAAGTATGAACAATTATCGAGATCGCTCTATTCGAGCTATTTAATGCGCGAAACACGTTTTCAGGGGGTTTTCACCACTCCACAGTGCGTAGGATATGAAGAACCGGCGATCTTTTGGTTTTCGTCGGGTTTCAAGCTGAGATATGCATTTTCTACGATAAGCTTGGTGAAACATCTGTCCAAAGTATGCAGAAACATCGAGAGCGATCTTTTCGAGCTATTTAATGCGCGAAACACGTTTTCTGGGGTTTTCACCACTCCACAGTTCGTTGGATATGCAGAACAGTAGATATCTTGGTTTTCGTGGGGTTTCAAGCTGAGATATGCATTTTCTACGATAATCTTGGTGAAACATCTGTTTGAAGTATGCAGAATCATCGAGATCGCTCGTTTCGAGCTATAAAATGCGAGAAACACGTAATCAGGTGTTTTCACCACTCCACAGTGTGTATGATATGCAGAACCGGCGATATTTTGGTTTCTGTCGGGTTTCAAGCTGAGATATGCATTTTCTACGATAATCCTGGTGAGACTTCTGTCAGAAGTATGCAGAATCTTCGAGAACGCTCTTTTCGAGCTACTTAATGCGCGAAATACGTTTTCTGGTGTTGTCACCACTCCACGGTACGTTTGATGTGCAGAACCGGAGATAACTCGGTTTTCGTCGGGTTTCAAGCTGAGATATGCATTTTCTGCGATAATATTGGTGAGACTTCTGTCAGAAGTATGCAGGATCTTCGAGAACGCTCTTTTCGAGCTATTTAATGCGAGAAACACGTAATCTGGTGTTTTCCCCACTCCACAGTTGGTTTGATATGCAGAACCGGCGATATTTTGGTTTTCGTGTGGTTTCGAGCTGAGATATGCATTTTCTACGATAATCTTGGTGAAACATCTGTCCGAAGTATGCAGAAACATCGAGAGCGCTCTTTTCGAGCTATTTAATGCGAGAAACTCGTTTTCTGGGGTTTTCACCACTCCACAGTTCGTTGGATATGCAGAACCGGAGATATCTTGGTTTTCGTGGGGTTTCAAGGTGAGATATGCATTTCCTGCGATAATCTTGGTGAGACTTCTGTCCGAAGTATGCTGAATCATCGAGATTGCTCTTCTCGAGCTATTTAATGCGAGAAACACGTTCTCTGGTTGTTTTCACCACTCCACAGTTCGTTAGCTATGCAGAACCGGAGATATCTTGGTTTTCGTGGGGTTTCAAGATGAGATATGCATTTCCAGCGATAATCTTGGTGAGACTTCTGTCCGAAGTATGCTGAATCATCGAGATCGCTCTTCTCTAGCTATTTAATGCGAGAAACACGTTCTCTAGTTGTTTTCACCACTCCACAGTTCGTTAGATATGCAGAACCGGAGATATCTTGATTTTCGTGGTGTTTCCAGCTGAGATATGCATTTTCTGCGATAATCTTGGTGGGTGTTTTGTCAGAAGTATGCAGAATCGTCTAGATCGCGCTTTTCGAGCTATTTAATGCGAGAAACACGTTCTCTGGTTGTTTTCACCACTCCACAGTGCGTTTGATATGCAGAACAGGCGATATCTTGATTTTCGTGGTGTTTTCAGCTGAGATATGCATTTTCTACGATAATCTTGGTGAAACATCTGTCCGAAGTATGCAGAAACATCGAGAGCGCTCTTTTCGAGCTATTTAATGCGAGAAACTCGTTTTCTGGGGTTTTCACCACTCCACAGTTCGTTGGATATGCAGAACCGGAGATATCTTGGTTTTCGTGGGGTTTCAAGCTGAGATATGCATTTCCTGCGATAATCTGGGTGAGACTCCTGTCCGAAATATGCTGTTTCATCGAGATCGCTCTTTTCGAGCTATTTAATGCGAGAAACTCGTTTTCTGGGGTTTTCACCACTCCACAGTTCGTTGGATATGCAGAACCGGAGATATCCTGGTTTTCGTGGGGTTTCAAGCTGAGATATGCATTTCCTGCGATAATCTTGGTGAGACTCCTGTCCGAAATATGCTGAATCATCGAGATCGCTCTTTTCGAGCTATTTAATGCGAGAAACTCGTTTTCTGGGGTTTTCACCACTCCACAGTTCGTTGGATATGCAGAACCGGAGATATCTTGGTTTTCGTGGGGTTTCAAGATGAGATATGCATTTCCTGCGATAATCTTGGTGAGACTTCTGTCCGAAGTATGCTGAATCATCGAGATCGCTCTTCTCGAGCTATTTAATGCGAGAAACACGTTCTCTGGTTGTTTTCACCACTCCACAGTTCGTTAGATATGCAGAACCGGAGATATCTTGGTTTTCGTGGGGTTTCAAGATGAGATATGCATTTCCTGCGATAATCTGGGTGAGACTTCTGTCCGAAGTATGCTGAATCATCGAGATCGCTCTTCTCGAGCTATTTAATGCGAGAAACACGTTCTCTAGTTGTTTTCACCACTCCACAGTGCGTTTGATATGCAGAACCGGAGATATCTTGATTTTCGTGGTGTTTCCAGCTGAGATATGCATTTTCTGCGATAAGCTTGGTGGGTGTTTTGTCAGAAGTATGCAGAATCATCTAGATCGCGCTTTTCGAGCTATTTAATGCGAGAAACACGTTCTCTGGTTGTTTTCACCACTCCACAGTGCGTTTGATATGCAGAACAGGCGATATCTTGATTTTCGTGGTGTTTCCAGCTGAGATATGCATTTTCTACGATAATCTTGGTGAAACATCTGTCCGAAGTATGCAGAAACATCGAGAGCGCTCTTTTCGAGCTATTTAATGCGAGAAACTCGTTTTCTGGGGTTTTCACCACTCCACAGTTCGTTGGATATGCAGAACCGGAGATATCTTGGTTTTCGTGGGGTTTCAAGCTGAGATATGCATTTCCTGCGATAATCTGGGTGAGACTCCTGTCCGAAATATGCTGTTTCATCGAGATCGCTCTTTTCGAGCTATTTAATGCGAGAAACACGTTCTCTGGTTGTTTTCACCACTCCACAGTGCGTTTGATATGCAGAACAGGCGATATCTTGATTTTCGTGGTGTTTCCAGCTGAGATATGCATTTTCTACGATAATCTTGGTGAAACATCTGTCCGAAGTATGCAGAATCATCTAGATCGCTCTTCTCGAGCTACTTAATGCACGAAACACGTTTTCTGGTGTTTTCACCACACCACAGTACGTTTGACATGCAGAACCGGAGATATCTTGGTTTCGGTCGGGTTTCAAGCTGAGATATGCATTTTCTACGATAATCCTGGTGAGACTTCTGTCAGAAGTATGCAGAATCTTCGCGAACGCTCTTTTCGATCTACTTAATGCGCGAAACACGTTTTCTGGTGTTTTCACCACTCCACGGTACGTTTGATGTGCTGAACCGGAGATAACTCGATTTTCGTGGGGTTTCAAGCTGAGACATGCTTTTTATACGATAATCTTGGTGAGACTTCTGTCCGAAGGATGCAGAATCATCGAGATCGCTCAATTCGAGCTATTTAATGCGACAAACACGTTATCTGGTGTTTTCAGCACTCCACAGTGCGTTTGATATGCAGAACCAGCGATATCTTGGCTTTCGTTGGGTTTCAAGCTGAGATATGCATTTTTTACGATAACCTTGGTGAGACTTCTGTCCGAAGTATGAAGAATTATCGAGATGGCTCTATTCGAGCTATTTAATGCGAGAAACACGTTTTCAGGGGGTTTTCACCACTCCACAGTGCGTTGGATATGCAGAACCGGCGATATTTTGGTTTTCGTCGGGTTTCAAGCTGAGATATGCATTTTCTACGATAAGCTTGGTGAAACATCTGTCCAAAGTATGCAGAAACATCGAGAGGGCTCTTTTCGAGCTATTTAATGCGCGAAACACGTTTTCTGGGGTTTTCACCACTCCACAGTTCGTTGGATATGCAGAACAGTAGATATCTTGGTCTTCGTGGGGTTTCAAGCTGAGATATGCATTTTCTGCGATAATCTTGTTGAGACTTCTGTCCGAAGTATGCAGAATCATCGAGATCGCTCGTTTCGAGCTATTTAATGCGAGAAACACGTTATCTGGTGTTTTTACCACTCCACAGTGCGTTGGATATGCAGAACCGGAGATATTTTGGTTTTCGCCGGGTTTCAAGCTGAGATATGCATTTTCTACGATAAGCTTGGTGAAACATCTGTCCGAAGGATGCAGACACGTCGAGAGCGCTCTTTTCGAGCTACTTAATGCACGAAACACGTTTTCTGGTGTTTTTACCACTCCACAGTACGTTTGACATGCAGAACCGGAGATATCTTGGTATCGGTCGGTGTTTCAAGCTGAGATATGCATTTTCTACGATAATCCTGGTGAGACTTCTGTCAGAAGTATGCAGAATCTTCGAGAACGCTCTTTTCGAGCTACTTAATGCGCGAAATACGTTTTCAGGGGTTTTCACTACTCCACAGTTCGTTGGATATGCAGAACCGGAGATATCTTGGTTTTCGTGGGGTTTAAAGCTGAGATATGCATTTGCTGCGATAATCTTGGTGAGACTCCTGTCCGAAATATGCTGAATCATCGAGATCGCTCTTTTCGAGCTATTTAATGCGAGAAACACGTTCTCTGGTTGTTTTCACCACTCCACAGTGCGTTTGATATGCAGAACAGGCGATATCTTGATTTTCGTGGTGTTTCCAGCTGAGATATGCATTTTCTGCGATAATCTTGGTGGGTCTTTTGTCAGAAGTATGCAGAATCAACTAGATCGCTCTTTTCGAGCTACTTAATGCACGAAACACGTTTTCTGGTGTTTTCACCACTCCACAGTACGTTTGACATGCAGAAGCGGAGATATCTTGGTTTCGGTCGGGTTTCAAGATGAGATATGCATTTCCTGCGATAATCTTGGTGAGACTTCTGTCCGAAGTATGCTGAATCATCGAGATCGCTCTTCTCTAGCTATTCAATGCGAGAAACACGTTCTCTAGTTGTTTTCACCACACCACAGTTCGTTAGATATGCAGAACCGGAGATATCTTGATTTTCGTGGTGTTTCCAGCTGAGATATGCATTTTCTGCGATAATCTTGGTGGGTGTTTGGTCAGAAGTATGCAGAATCATCTAGATCGCGCTTTTCGAGCTATTTAATGCGAGAAACACGTTCTCTGGTTGTTTTCACCACTCCACGGTACGTTTGATGTGCAGAACCGGAGATAACTCGATTTTCGTGGGGTTTCAAGCTGAGACATGCATTTTATACGATAATCTTGGTGAGACTTCTGTCCGAAGGATGCAGAATCATCGAGATCGCTCAATTCGAGCTATTTAATGCGACAAACACGTTATCTGGTGTTTTCAGCACTCCACAGTGCGTTTGATATGCAGAACCAGCGATATCTTGGCTTTCGTTGGCTTTCAAGCTGAGATATGCATTTTTTACGATAACCTTGGTGAGACTTCTGTCCGAAGTATGAAGAATTATCGAGATGGCTCTATTCGAGCTATTTAATGCGAGAAACACGTTTTCAGGGGGGTTTCACCACTCCACAGTGCGTTGGATATGCAGAACCGGCGATATTTTGGTTTTCGTCGGGTTTCAAGCTGAGATATGCATTTTCTACGATAAGCTTGGTGAAACATCTGTCCAAAGTATGCAGAAACATTGAGAGGGCTCTTTTCGAGCTATTTAATGCGCGAAACACGTTTTCTGGGGTTTTCACCACTCCACAGTTCGTTGGATATGCAGAACAGTAGATATCTTGGTTTTCGTGGGGTTGCAAGCTGAGATATGCATTTTCTGCGATAATCTTGTTGAGACTTCTGTCCGAAGTATGCAGAATCATCGAGATCGCTCGTTTCGAGCTATTTAATGCGAGAAACACGTTATCTGGTGTTTTTACCACTCCACAGTGCGTTGGATATGCAGAACCGGAGATATTTTGGTTTTCGCCGGGTTTCAAGCTGAGATATGCATTTTCTACGATAAGCTTGGTGAAACATCTGTCCGAAGGATGCAGACACGTCGAGAGCGCTCTTTTCGAGCTATTTAATGCGAGAAACACGTTATCTGGTGTTTTCACCACTCCACAGTTGGTCTGATTTGCAGAACCGGCGATATATTGGTTTTCGTCGGGTTTCAAGCTGAGATATGCATTTTCTGCGATAATATTGGTGAGACTTCAGTCAGAAGTATGCAGAATCATCTAGATCGCTCTTTTCGAGATACTTAATGCACGAAACACGTTTTCTGGTGTTTTTACCACTCCACAGTACGTTTGACATGCAGAACCGGAGATATCTTGGTATCGGTCGGGTTTCAAGCTGAGATATGCATTTTCTACGATAATCCTGGTGAGACTTCTGTCAGAAGTATGCAGAATCTTCGAGAACGCTCTTTTCGAGCTACTTAATGCGCGAAATACGTTTTCAGGGGTTTTCACCACTCCACAGTTCGTTGGATATGCAGAACCGGAGATATCTTGGTTTTCTTGGGGTTTCAAGCTGAGATATGCATTTCCTGCGATAAACTTGGTGAGACTCCTGTCCGAAATATGCTGAATCATCGAGATCGCTCTTTTCGAGCTATTTAATGCGAGAAACACGTTCTCTGGTTGTTTTCACCACTCCACAGTGCGTTTGATATGCAGAACAGGCGATATCTTGGTTTTCGTGGGGTTTCAAGCTGAGATATGCATTTCCTGCGATAATCTGGGTGAGACTCCTGTCCGAAATATGCTGTTTCATCGAGATCGCTCTTTTCGAGCTATTTAATGCGAGAAACTCGTTTTCTGGGGTTTTCACCACTCCACAGTTCGTTGGATATGCAGAACCGGAGATATCTTGGTTTTCGTGGGGTTTCAAGCTGAGATATGCATTTCCTGCGATAATCTTGGTGAGACTCCTGTCCGAAATATGCTGAATCATCGAGATCGCTCTTTTCGAGCTATTGATTGCGAGAAACTCGTTTTCTGGGGTTTTCACCACTCCACAGTTCGTTGGATATGCAGAACCGGAGATATCTTGGTTTTCGTGGGGTTTCAAGATGAGATATGCATTTCCTGCGATAATCTTGGTGAGACTTCTGTCCGAAGTATGCTGAATCATCGAGATCGCTCTTCTCGAGCTATTTAATGCGAGAAACACGTTCTCTGGTTGTTTTCACCACTCCACAGTTCGTTAGATATGCAGAACCGGAGATATCTTGGTTTTCGTGGGGTTTCAAGATGAGATATGCATTTCCTGCGATAATCTTGGTGAGACTTCTGTCCGAAGTATGCTGAATCATCGAGATCGCTCTTCTCGAGCTATTTAATACGAGAAACACGTTATCTGGTGTTTTCAACACTCCACAGTGCGTCTGATATGCAGAACCGACGATATCTTGGTTTTCGTGGAGTTTCCAGATGAGATATGCATTTTCTGCGATCATCTTGGTGAGTCTTCTGTCAGAAGTATGCAGAATCATCGTGATCGCTCTATTCGAGCTAGTTAATGCGAGAAAAACCTTATCCGGTGTTTTCACCACTCCACAGTGCGTTTGATATGCAGAACCGGCGATATTTTGGTTTTCGTCGGGTGTCAAGCTGAGATATGCGTTTTCTGCGATAATCTTGATGAAACATCTGTCCGAAGTATGCAGAAACATCGAGAGCGCTATTTTCGAGCTATTTAATGCGAGAAACTCGTTTTCTGGTGTTTTCACCACTCCACAGTTCGTTGGATATGCAGAACCGGAGATATCTTGCTTTCCGTGTGGTTTCAAGCTGAGATATGCATTTTCTGCGATAATCTTGTTGAGACTTCTTTCCGAAGTATGCTGAAACATCAGGGATTCGCTCTTTTCGAGCTATTTAATGCGAGAAACACGTTATCTGGTGTTTTCACCACTCCACAGTGCGTTTGATATGCAGAACCAGCGATATCTTGGTTTTCGTGGGGTTTCAAGCTGAGATTTGCATTTTCTGCGATTATATTGGTGAGACTTCTGTCCGAAGTATGCAGAATTATCGAGATCGCTCGTTTCGAGCTTCTTAATGCGAGAAACACGTTATCTGGTGTTTTCACCACTCCACAGTGCGTTGGATATGCAGAACCGGCGATATTTTGGTTTTCGTCGGGTTTCAAGCTGAGATATGCATTTTCTACGATAAGCTTGGTGAAACATCTGTCCGAAGTATGCAGAAACATCGAGAGCGCTCTTTTTGAGCTATTTATTGCGAGAAACACGTTCTCTGGTTGTTTTCACCAATCCACAGGTCGTTTGATATGCAGAACAGTAGATATCTTCATTTTCGTGGTGTTTCCAGCTGAGATATGCATTTTCTGCGATAATCTTGGTGGGTCTTTTGTCAGGAGGATGCAGAATCATCTAGATCGCTCTTTTCGAGCTATTTAATGCGAGAAACACGTTATCTGGTGTTTTCACCACTCCACAGTGCGTTTGATATGCAGAACCGGCGATATTTTGGTTTTCGTCGGGTGTCAAGCTGAGATATGCATTTTCTACGATAATCTTGGTGAAACATCTGTCCGAAGTATGCAGAAACATCGAGATCGCTCGTTTCGAGCTATTTAATGCGAGAAACACGTTATCTGGTGTTTTTACCACTCCACGGTGCGTTGGATATGCAGAACCGGAGATATTTTGGTTTTCGTCGGGTTTCAAGCTGAGATATGCATTTTCTACGATAAGCTTGGTGAAACATCTGTCCGAAGTATGCAGAAACGTCGAGAGCGCTCTTTTCGAGCTATTTAATGCGAGAAACACGTTTTCTGGGGTTTTCAACACTCCACAGTTCGTTGGATATGCAGAACAGTAGATATCTTGGTTTTCGTGGGGTTTCAAGCAGAGATATGCATTTTCTGCGATAATCTTGGTGAGACCTCGGTTAGAAGTATGCAGAATCATCGAGATCACACTTTTCGAGCTATTTAATGCGTGAAACACGTTATCTGGTGTTTTCACCACTCCACAGTTGGTTTGATATGCAGAACCGGCGATATTTTGGTTTTCGTCGGGTTTCAAGATGAGATATGCATTTCCTACGATAATCTTGGTGAAACATCTGTCCGAAGTATGCAGAAACATCGAGAGCGCACTTTTCGTGCTATTTAATGCGAGAATCTCGTTTTCTGGGGTTTTCAACACTCCACAGTTCGTTGGATATGCAGAACCGGCGACATCTTGGTTTTCGTGGGGTTTCAAGCTGAGATATGCATTTTCTGCGATTATCTTGGTGAGACTTCTGTCCGAAGTATGCTGAAACATCGAGATCGCTCTTATCGAGCTAGTTAATGCGAGAAAAAACTTATCCGCTGTTTTCACCACTCCACAGTGCGTTTGATATGCAGAACCAGCGATATCTTGGCTTTCGTGGGGTTTCAAGCTGAGATATGCATTTTTTACGATAATCTTGGTGAGACTTCTGTCCGAAGTATGAAGAATCATCGAGATCGCTCTACTCGAGCTATTTAATGCGAGAAACACGTTATCTGGTGTTTTCACCACTCCACAGTGCGTTTGATATGCAGATCCGGCGATATTTTGGTTTTCGTCGGGTGTCAAGCTGAGATATGCATTTTCTACGATAATGTTGGTGAAACATCTGTCCGAAGTATGCAGAAACATCGAGAGCGCACTTTTCGTGCTATTTAATGCGAGAAACTCGTTTTCTGGTGTTTTCACCACTCCACGGTACGTTTGATGTGCAGAACCGGAGATAACTCGGTTTTCGTCGGGTTTCAAGCTGAGATATGCATTTTCTAAGATAATCCTGGTGAGACTTCTGTCAGAAGTATGCAGAATCTTCGAGAACGCTCTTTTCGAGATACTTAATGCGCGAAACTCGTTTCCTGGTGTTTTCACCACTCCACGGTACGTTTGACATGCAGAAGCGGAGATATCTTGGTTTCGGTCGGGTTTCAAGATGAGATATGCATTTCCTGCGATAATCTTGGTGAGACTTCTGTCCGAAGTATGCTGAATCATCGAGATCGCTCTTCTCTAGCTATTTAATGCGAGAAACACGTTCTCTAGTTGTTTTCACCACACCACAGTTCGTTAGATATGCAGAACCGGAGATATCTTGATTTTCGTGGTGTTTCCAGCTGAGATATGCATTTTCTGCGATAATCTTGGTGGGTGTTTGGTCAGAAGTATGCAGAATCATCTAGATCGCGCTTTTCGAGCTATTTAATGCGAGAAACACGTTCTCTGGTTGTTTTCACCACTCCACGGTACGTTTGATGTGCAGAACCGGAGATAACTCGATTTTCGTGGGGTTTCAAGCTGAGACATGCATTTTATACGATAATCTTGGTGAGACTTCTGTCCGAAGGATGCAGAATCATCGAGATCGCTCAATTCGAGCTATTTAATGCGACAAACACGTTATCTGGTGTTTTCAGCACTCCACAGTGCGTTTGATATGCAGAACCAGCGATATCTTGGCTTTCGTTGGCTTTCAAGCTGAGATATGCATTTTTTACGATAACCTTGGTGAGACTTCTGTCCGAAGTATGAAGAATTATCGAGATGGCTCTATTCGAGCTATTTAATGCGAGAAACACGTTTTCAGGGGGGTTTCACCACTCCACAGTGCGTTGGATATGCAGAACCGGCGATATTTTGGTTTTCGTCGGGTTTCAAGCTGAGATATGCATTTTCTACGATAAGCTTGGTGAAACATCTGTCCAAAGTATGCAGAAACATTGAGAGGGCTCTTTTCGAGCTATTTAATGCGCGAAACACGTTTTCTGGGGTTTTCACCACTCCACAGTTCGTTGGATATGCAGAACAGTAGATATCTTGGTTTTCGTGGGGTTGCAAGCTGAGATATGCATTTTCTGCGATAATCTTGTTGAGACTTCTGTCCGAAGTATGCAGAATCATCGAGATCGCTCGTTTCGAGCTATTTAATGCGAGAAACACGTTATCTGGTGTTTTTACCACTCCACAGTGCGTTGGATATGCAGAACCGGAGATATTTTGGTTTTCGCCGGGTTTCAAGCTGAGATATGCATTTTCTACGATAAGCTTGGTGAAACATCTGTCCGAAGGATGCAGACACGTCGAGAGCGCTCTTTTCGAGCTATTTAATGCGAGAAACACGTTATCTGGTGTTTTCACCACTCCACAGTTGGTCTGATTTGCAGAACCGGCGATATATTGGTTTTCGTCGGGTTTCAAGCTGAGATATGCATTTTCTGCGATAATATTGGTGAGACTTCAGTCAGAAGTATGCAGAATCATCTAGATCGCTCTTTTCGAGCTACTTAATGCACGAAACACGTTTTCTGGTGTTTTTACCACTCCACAGTACGTTTGACATGCAGAACCGGAGATATCTTGGTATCGGTCGGGTTTCAAGCTGAGATATGCATTTTCTACGATAATCCTGGTGAGACTTCTGTCAGAAGTATGCAGAATCTTCGAGAACGCTCTTTTCGAGCTACTTAATGCGCGAAATACGTTTTCAGGGGTTTTCACCACTCCACAGTTCGTTGGATATGCAGAACCGGAGATATCTTGGTTTTCTTGGGGTTTCAAGCTGAGATATGCATTTCCTGCGATAAACTTGGTGAGACTCCTGTCCGAAATATGCTGAATCATCGAGATCGCTCTTTTCGAGCTATTTAATGCGAGAAACACGTTCTCTGGTTGTTTTCACCACTCCACAGTGCGTTTGATATGCAGAACAGGCGATATCTTGGTTTTCGTGGGGTTTCAAGCTGAGATATGCATTTCCTGCGATAATCTGGGTGAGACTCCTGTCCGAAATATGCTGTTTCATCGAGATCGCTCTTTTCGAGCTATTTAATGCGAGAAACTCGTTTTCTGGGGTTTTCACCACTCCACAGTTCGTTGGATATGCAGAACCGGAGATATCTTGGTTTTCGTGGGGTTTCAAGCTGAGATATGCATTTCCTGCGATAATCTTGGTGAGACTCCTGTCCGAAATATGCTGAATCATCGAGATCGCTCTTTTCGAGCTATTGATTGCGAGAAACTCGTTTTCTGGGGTTTTCACGACTCCACAGTTCGTTGGATATGCAGAACCGGAGATATCTTGGTTTTCGTGGGGTTTCAAGATGAGATATGCATTTCCTGCGATAATCTTGGTGAGACTTCTGTCCGAAGTATACTGAATCATCGAGATCGCTCTTCTCGAGCTATTTAATGCGAGAAACACGTTCTCTGGTTGTTTTCACCACTCCACAGTTCGTTAGATATGCAGAACCGGAGATATCTTGGTTTTCGTGGGGTTTCAAGATGAGATATGCATTTCCTGCGATAATCTTGGTGAGACTTCTGTCCGAAGTATGCTGAATCATCGAGATCGCTCTTCTCGAGCTATTTAATACGAGAAACACGTTATCTGGTGTTTTCAACACTCCACAGTGCGTCTGATATGCAGAACCGACGATATCTTGGTTTTCGTGGAGTTTCCAGATGAGATATGCATTTTCTGCGATCATCTTGGTGAGTCTTCTGTCAGAAGTATGCAGAATCATCGTGATCGCTCTATTCGAGCTAGTTAATGCGAGAAAAACCTTATCCGGTGTTTTCACCACTCCACAGTGCGTTTGATATGCAGAACCGGCGATATTTTGGTTTTCGTCGGGTGTCAAGCTGAGATATGCATTTTCTGCGATAATCTTGGTGAAACATCTGTCCGAAGTATGCAGAAACATCGAGAGCGCTATTTTCGAGCTATTTAATGCGAGAAACTCGTTTTCTGGTGTTTTCACCACTCCACAGTTCGTTGGATATGCAGAACCGGAGATATCTTGCTTTCCGTGTGGTTTCAAGCTGAGATATGCATTTTCTGCGATAATCTTGTTGAGACTTCTGTCCGAAGTATGCTGAAACATCAGGGATTCGCTCTTTTCGAGCTATTTAATGCGAGAAACACGTTATCTGGTGTTTTCACCACTCCACAGTGCGTTTGATATGCAGAACCAGCGATATCTTGGTTTTCGTGGGGTTTCAAGCTGAGATTTGCATTTTCTGCGATTATATTGGTGAGACTTCTGTCCGAAGTATGCAGAATTATCGAGATCGCTCGTTTCGAGCTTCTTAATGCGAGAAACACGTTATCTGGTGTTTTTACCACTCCACGGTGCGTTGGATATGCAGAACCGGAGATATTTTGGTTTTCGTCGGGTTTCAAGCTGAGATATGCATTTTCTACGATAAGCTTGGTGAAACATCTGTCCGAAGTATGCAGAAACGTCGAGAGCGCTCTTTTCGAGCTATTTAATGCGAGAAACACGTTTTCTGGGGTTTTCAACACTCCACAGTTCGTTGGATATGCAGAACAGTAGATATCTTGGTTTTCGTGGGGTTTCAAGCAGAGATATGCATTTTCTGCGATAATCTTGGTGAGACCTCGGTTAGAAGTATGCAGAATCATCGAGATCACACTTTTCGAGCTATTTAATGCGTGAAACACGTTATCTGGTGTTTTCACCACTCCACAGTTGGTTTGATATGCAGAACCGGCGATATTTTGGTTTTCGTCGGGTTTCAAGATGAGATATGCATTTCCTACGATAATCTTGGTGAAACATCTGTCCGAAGTATGCAGAAACATCGAGAGCGCACTTTTCGTGCTATTTAATGCGAGAATCTCGTTTTCTGGGGTTTTCAACACTCCACAGTTCGTTGGATATGCAGAACCGGCGACATCTTGGTTTTCGTGGGGTTTCAAGCTGAGATATGCATTTTCTGCGATTATCTTGGTGAGACTTCTGTCCGAAGTATGCTGAAACATCGAGATCGCTCTTATCGAGCTAGTTAATGCGAGAAAAAACTTATCCGCTGTTTTCACCACTCCACAGTGCGTTTGATATGCAGAACCAGCGATATCTTGGCTTTCGTGGGGTTTCAAGCTGAGATATGCATTTTTTACGATAATCTTGGTGAGACTTCTGTCCGAAGTATGAAGAATCATCGAGATCGCTCTACTCGAGCTATTTAATGCGAGAAACACGTTATCTGGTGTTTTCACCACTCCACAGTGCGTTTGATATGCAGATCCGGCGATATTTTGGTTTTCGTCGGGTGTCAAGCTGAGATATGCATTTTCTACGATAATGTTGGTGAAACATCTGTCCGAAGTATGCAGAAACATCGAGAGCGCACTTTTCGTGCTATTTAATGCGAGAAACTCGTTTTCTGGTGTTTTCACCACTCCACGGTACGTTTGATGTGCAGAACCGGAGATAACTCGGTTTTCGTCGGGTTTCAAGCTGAGATATGCATTTTCTAAGATAATCCTGGTGAGACTTCTGTCAGAAGTATGCAGAATCTTCGAGAACGCTCTTTTCGAGATACTTAATGCGCGAAACTCGTTTTCTGGTGTTTTCACCACTCCACGGTACGTTTGATGTGCAGAACCGGAGATAACTCGGTTTTCGTCGGGTTTCAAGCTGAGATATGCATTTTCTACGATAATCCTGGTGAGACTTCTGTCAGAAGTATGCAGAATCATCGAGATCGCTCTACTCGAGCTATTTAATGCGAGAAACACGTTATCTGGTGTTTTCACCACTCCACAGTGCGTTTGATATGCAGAACCGGCGATATTTTGGTTTTCGTCGGGTGTCAAGCTGAGATATGCATTTTCTACGATAATCTTGGTGGGTCTTTTGTCAGAAGTATGCCGAATCATCGAGATCGCTCTCTTCGAGCTATTTAATGCGAGAAACACGTTATCTGGTTGTTTTCACCATTCCACAGTGCGTTTGATATGCAGAACCGGCGTCATCTTGATTTTCGTGAGGTTTCAAGATGAGATATGCATTTTCTGCGATAATATTGCTGAGACTTCTGTCCGAAGTATGCAGAATCATCGATATCGCTCTTTACGAGCTATTTAATGCGAGAAACACGTTATCTGGTGTATTGACCACTCCACAGTGCGTTTGATATGCAGAACCGGCGATATCTTGATTTTCGTGGTGTTTCCAGCTGAGATATGCATTTTCTGCGATAATCTTGGTGAGTCATCTGTCAGAAGTATGCAGAATCATCGAGAACGCTTTTTTCGAGTTAGTTAATGCGAGAAACACGTTTTCTGGTGTTTTCAACACTCCACAGTGCGTCTGATATGCAGAACCGACGATATCTTGGTTTTCGTGGGGTTTCCAGATGAGATATGCATTTTCTGCGATCATCTTGGTGAGTCTTCTGTCAGAAGTATGCAGAATCATCGTGATCGCTCTATTCGAGCTAGTTAATGCGAGAAAAACCTTATCCGGTGTTTTCACCACTCCACAGTGCGTTTGATATGCAGAACCGGCGATATTTTGGTTTTCGTCGGGTGTCAAGCTGAGATATGCATTTTCTGCGATAATCTTGGTGAAACATCTGTCCGAAGTATGCAGAAACATCGAGAGCGCTATTTTCGAGCTATTTAATGCGAGAAACTCGTTTTCTGGGGTTTTCACCACTCCACAGTTCGTTGGATATGCAGAACCGGAGATATCTTGCTTTCCGTGTGGTTTCAAGCTGAGATATGCATTTTCTGCGATAATCTTGTTGAGACTTCTGTCCGAAGTATGCTGAAACATCAGGGATTCGCTCTTTTCGAGCTATTTAATGCGAGAAACACGTTATCTGGTGTTTTCACCACTCCACAGTGCGTTTGATATGCAGAACCAGCGATATCTTGGTTTTCGTGGGGTTTCAAGCTGAGAATTGCATTTTCTGCGATTATATTGGTGAGACTTCTGTCCGAAGTATGCAGAATTATCGAGATCGCTCGTTTCGAGCTTCTTAATGCGAGAAACACGTTATCTGGTGTTTTCACCACTCCACAGTGCGTTGGATATGCAGAACCGGCGATATTTTGGTTTTCGTCGGGTTTCAAGCTGAGATATGCATTTTCTACGATAAGCTTGGTGAAACATCTGTCCGAAGTATGCAGAAACATCGAGAGCGCTCTTTTTGAGCTATTTATTGCGAGAAACACGTTCTCTGGTTGTTTTCACCAATCCACAGGTCGTTTGATATGCAGAACAGTAGATATCTTCATTTTCGTGGTGTTTCCAGCTGAGATATGCATTTTCTGCGATAATCTTGGTGGGTCTTTTGTCAGGAGGATGCAGAATCATCGATATCGCTCTTTACGAGCTATTTAATGCGAGAAACGCGTTATCTGGTGTATTGACCACTCCACAGTGCGTTTGATATGCAGAACCGGCGATATGTTGATTTTCGTGGTGTTTCCAGCTGAGATATGCATTTTCTGCGATAATCTTGGTGAGTCATCTGTCAGAAGTATGCAGGATCATCGAGAACGCTTTTTTCGAGTTAGTTAATGCGAGAAACACGTTTTCTGGTGTTTTCAACACTCCGCAGTGCGTCTGATATGCAGAACCGACGATATCTTGGTTTTCGTGGAGTTTCCAGATGAGATATGCATTTTCTGCGAT
>CATORF010000198.1:0-86000 GCA_951804975.1 Anthophora plumipes
AGAATCATCGAGATCGCTCGTTTCGACCTATTTAATGCGAAAAACACGTTATCTGGTGTTTTCAGCACTCCACAGTGCGTTTGATATGCAGAACCAGCGATATCTTGGTTTTCGTGGGGTTTCAAGCTCAGATATGCATTTTCTGCGATAATCTTGGTGAGATTTCTGTCCGAAGTATGCAGAATCATCGAGATCGCACTTTTCGAGCTATTTAATGCGAGAAACACGGTATCTGTTGTTTTCACCACTCCACAGTGCGTTTGATATGCAGAACCGGCGATATCTTGGTTTTTGTGGGGTTTCAAGCTGAGATATACATTTTTTACGATAATCTTGGTGAGACTTCTGTCCGATGTATGTTTAATCGTCAAGTTCGCTCTATTCGAGCTATTTAATGCGAGAAACACGTTATCTGGTGTTTTCACCACTCCACAGTGCGTTTGATATGCAGAACCGGCGATAATTTGGTTTTTGTGGGGTTTCAAGCAGAGATATGCATTTTCTACGATAAGCTTGGTGAAACATCTGTCCGAAGTATGCAGAAACGTCGAGAGCGCTCCGTCCGATCTATTTAATGCGAGAAACTCGTTTTCTGGGGTTTTCACCACTCCACAGTTCGTTGGATATGCAGAACCGGATATATCTTGGTTTTCGTGGGGTTTCAAGCTGAGATATGCATTTTCTGCGATAATCTTGTTGAGACGTCTGTCCGAAGTATGCAGAATCTTCGAGAACGCTCATTTCGAGCTACTTAATGCGCGAAACACGTTTTCTGGTATTTTCACCACTCCACGGTACGTTTGATGTGCAGAACCGGAGATATCTTGGTTTTCGTGGGGTTTCAAGATGAGATATGCATTTTCTGCGATAATACTGGTGAGACTTCAGTCAGAAGTATGCAGAATCATCTAGATCGCTCTTTTCGAGCTACTTAATGCACGAAACGCGTTTTCTGGTGTTTGCACCACTCCACAGTGCGTTCGATATGCAGAACCGGCGATATCTTGGTTTTCGTGGGGTTTCAAGCTGAGATATGCATTTTCTGCGATAATCTTGGTGAGACTTCTGTCCGAAGAATGCTGAATCATCGAGATCGCTCTATTCGAGCTAGTTAGTGCGAGAAACACGTTATCTGGTGTTTTCACCACTCCACAGTGCGTTTGATATGCAGAACAGTAGATATCTTGGTTTTCGTGGGGTTTCAAGCTGAGATATGCATTTTCTGCGATAATCTTGTTGAGACTTCTGTCAGAAGTATGCAGAATCATCGAGATCGCTCGTTTCGAGCTGCTTAATGCGCGAAACACGTTTTCTGGTGTTTTCACCACTCCACAGTGCGTTTGATATGCAGAACCGGCGACATCTTGGTTTTCGTGGGGTTTCAAGCTGAGATATGCATTTTCTGCGATAATCTTGTTGAGACTTCTGTCCGAAGTTTGCAGAAACGTCGAGAGCGCTCTTTTCGAGATATTTAATGCGAGAAACACGTTATCTGGTGTTTTCACCACTCCACAGTGCGTTTGATATGCAGAACCGGCGATATCTTGGTTTTCGTGGGGTTTCAAGCGGAGATATGCATTTTCTGCGATAATATTGGTGAGACTTCAGTCAGAAGTATGCAGAATCATCTAGATCGCGCTTTTCGAGCTACTTAATGCGCGAAACACGTTTTCTGGTGTTTTCACCACTCCACAGTGCGTTCGATATGCAGAACAGCAGATATCTTGGTTTTCGTGGGGTTTCAAGCTGAGATATGCATTTTCTGCGATAATCTTGTTGAGACTTCTGTCCGAAGTTTGCAGAAACGTCGAGAGCGCTCTTTTCGAGCTACTTAATGCGAGAAACACGTTTTCTGGTGTTTTCACCACTCCACAGTGCGTTTGATATGCAGAACCAGCGATATCTTGCTTTTCGTGGGGTTTCAAGATGAGATATGCATTTTCTGCGATAATATTGGTGAGACTTCAGTCAGAAGTATGCAGAATCATCTAGATCGCTCTTTTCGAGCTACTTAATGCGCGAAACACGTTTTCTGGTGTTTTCACCACTCCACAGTGCGTTCGATATGCAGAACAGCAGATATCTTGGTTTTCGTGGGGTATCAAGCTGAGATATGCATTTTCTGCGATAATCTTGTTGAGACTTCTGTCCGAAGTATGCAGAATCATGCAGATCGCTCGTTTCGAGCTATTTAATACGAGAAACACGTTATCTGGTTATTTCACCACTCCACAGTGCGTTGGATATGCAGAACCTGAGATATTTTGGTTTTCGTCGGGTTTCAAGCAGAGATATGCATTTTTTACGATAATCTTGGTGAGACTTCTGTCCGAAGTATGCTGAATCATCGATATCACTCTTTTCGAGCTAGTTAGAGCGAGGAACACGTTATCTGGTGTTTCCACCACTCCACAGTGCGTTTGATATGCAGAACAGTAGATATCGTGGTTTTCGTGGGGTTTCAAGCAGAGATATGCATTTTCTGCGATAATCTTGGTGAGACTTCTGTCCGAAGTATGCTGAATCATCGAGATCGCTCTTTTCGAGCTAGTTAGTGCGAGAAACACGTTATCTGGTGTTTTCACCACTCCACAGTGCGTTTGATATGCAGAACCAGCGATATCTTGGCTTTCGTGGGGTTTCAAGCTGAGATATGCATTTTTTACGATAATCTTGGTGAGACTTCTGTCCGAAGTATGCTGAATCATCGATATCGCTCTTTTCGAGCTAGTTAGTGCGAGAAACACGTTATCTGGTGTTTCCACCACTCCACAGTGCGTTTGATATGCAGAACAGTAGATATCTTGGTTTTCGTGGGGTTTCAAGCTGAAATATGCATTTTCTGCGATAATCTTGTTGAGACATCTGTCCGAAGTATGCAGAATCATCGAGATCGCACTTTTCGAGCTATTTAATGCGAGAAACACGTTATCTGGTGTTTTCAAAACTCCACAGTGCGTATGATATGCAGAACCGACGATATTTTGGTTTTCGTCGGGTTTCATGCTGAGATATGCATTTTCTACGATAAGCTATGTGAGACATCTGTCCGAAGTATGCAGAAACATCAAGAGCGCTATTTTCGAGCTATTTAATGCGAGAAACTCTTTTTCTGGGGTTTTCACCACTCCGCAGTTCGTTGGATATGCAGAACCGGAGATATCTTGGATTTCGTGGGGTTTCAAGCTGAGCTATGCATTTTTTACGATAATCTTGGTGAGACTTCTGTCCGAAGTATGCTTAATCATCGAGATCGCTCGTTTCGACCTATTTAATGCGAGAAACGCGTTATCTGGTGTTTTCAGCACTCCACAGTGCGTTTGATATGCAGAACCAGCGATATCTTGGTTTTCGTGGGGTTTCAAGCTCAGATATGCATTTTCTGCGATAATCTTGGTGAGATTTCTGTCCGAAGTGTGCAGAATCATCGAGATCGCACTTTTCGAGCTATTTAATGCGAGAAACACGGTATCTGGTGTTTTCACCACTCCACAGTGCGTTTGATATGCAGAACCGGCGATATCTTGGTTTTTGTGGGGTTTCAAGCTGAGATATACATTTTTTACGATAATCTTGGTGAGACTTCTGTCCGATGTATGCTTAATCGTCAAGTTCGCTCTATTCGAGCTATTTAATGCGAGAAACGCGTTATCTGGTGTTTTCACCACTCCACAGTGCGTTTGATATGCAGAACCGGCGATAATTTGGTTTTTGTGGGGTTTCAAGCAGAGATATGCATTTTCTGCGATAATCTTGGGGAGACTTCTGTCCGAAGTCTGCAGAATCATCGAGATCGCTCTTTTCGAGCTATATAATGCGAGAAACACGTTTTCTGGGGTTTTCACCACACCACAGTTCGTTTGATATGCAGAACCGGCGATATCTTCGTTTTCGTGGGGATTCAAGCTGAGATATGGATTTTCTATGATAATCTTGGTGACACTTCTGTCCGAAGTATGCAGAATCATCGAGAACGCTCTTTTCGAGCTAGTTAATGCGAGATACACGTTTTCTGGTGTTTTCACCACTCCACAGTGCGTTTGATATGCAGAACCGGCGACATCTTGGATTTCGTCGGGTTTCAAGCTGAGATATGCATTTTCTACGTTAATTTTTGTGAGACTTCTGTCAGAAGTATGCAGAATCATCGAGATCGCTCTTTTCGATCTATTTAATGTGAAAAAACAAGTGTTCTGGTGTTTTCAATTTCCACAGTGCGTTTTATATGCAGAACCGGCGATATCTTGATTTTCGTTGTGTTTCCAGCTGAGATATGCATTTTCTGCGATAATCTTGGTGAGTCTTCTTTCAGAAGTATGCAGAATCATCGAGATCGCTCGTTTCGACCTATTTAATGCGAAAAACACGTTATCTGGTGTTTTCAGCACTCCACAGTGCGTTTGATATGCAGAACCAGCGATATCTTGGTTTTCGTGGGGTTTCAAGCTCAGATATGCATTTTCTGCGATAATCTTGGTGAGATTTCTGTCCGAAGTATGCAGAATCATCGAGATCGCACTTTTCGAGCTATTTAATGCGAGAAACACGTTATCTGGTGTTTTCACCACTCCACAGTGCGTTTGATATGCAGAACCGGCGATAATTTGGTTTTTGTGGGGTTTCAAGCAGAGATATGCATTTTCTACGATAAGCTTGGTGAAACATCTGTCCGAAGTATGCAGAAACGTCGAGAGCGCTCTGTCCGATCTATTTAATGCGAGAAACTCGTTTTCTGGGGTTTTCACCACTCCACAGTTCGTTGGATATGCAGAACCGGATATATCTTGGTTTTCGTGGGGTTTCAAGCTGAGATATGCATTTTCTGCGATAATCTTGTTGAGACTTCTGTCCGAAGTATGCAGAATCTTCGAGAACGCTCATTTCGAGCTACTTAATGCGCGAAACACGTTTTCTGGTATTTTCACCACTCCACGGTACGTTTGATGTGCAGAACCGGAGATATCTTGGTTTTCGTGGGGTTTCAAGATGAGATATGCATTTTCTGCGATAATACTGGTGAGACTTCAGTCAGAAGTATGCAGAATCATCTAGATCGCTCTTTTCGAGCTACTTAATGCACGAAACGCGTTTTCTGGTGTTTGCACCACTCCACAGTGCGTTCGATATGCAGAACAGTAGATATCTTGGTTTTCGTGGGGTTTCAAGCTGAGATATGCATTTTCTGCGATAATCTTGTTGCGACTTCTGTCCGAAGTATGCAGAATCATCGAGATCGCTCGTTTCGAGCTACTTAATGCGCGAAACACGTTTTCTGGTGTTTTCACCACTCCACAGAGCGTTTGATATGCAGAACCGGCGACATCTTGGTTTTCGTGGGGTTTCAAGCTGATATATGCATTTTCGGCGATAATCTTGTTGAGACTTCTGTCCGAAGTATGCAGAATCATCGAGATCGCTCGTTTCGAGCTACTTAATGCGCGAAACACGTTTTCTGGTGTTTTCACCACTCCACAGTGCGTTTGATATGCAGAACCGGCGACATCTTGGTTTTCGTGGGGTTTCAAGCTGAGATATGCATTTTCTGCGATAATCTTGGTGACACTTCTGTCCGAAGTATGCAGAATCATCGCGATCGCTCTTTTCGAGCTATTTAATGCGAGAAACACGTTATCTGGTGTTTTCACCACTCCACAGTGCGTTTGATATGCAGAACCGGCGATATCTTGGTTTTCGTGGGGTTTCAAGCTGAGATATGCATTTTTTGCGATAATCTTGGTGAGACTTCTGTCCGAAGAATGCTGAATCATCGAGATCGCTCTATTCGAGCTAGTTAGTGCGAGAAACACGTTATCTGGTGTTTTCACCACTCCACAGTTCGTTTGATATGCAGAACAGTAGATATCTTGGTTTTCGTGGGGTTTCAAGCTGAGATATGCATTTTCTGCGATAATCTTGTTGAGACTTCTGTCAGAAGTATGCAGAATCATCGAGATCGCTCGTTTCGAGCTGCTTAATGCGCGAAACACGTTTTCTGGTGTTTTCACCACTCCACAGTGCGTTTGATATGCAGAACCGGCGACATCTTGGTTTTCGTGGGGTTTCAAGCTGAGATATGCATTTTCTGCGATAATCTTGTTGAGACTTCTGTCCGAAGTTTGCAGAAACGTCTAGAGCGCTCTTTTCGAGATATTTAATGCGAGAAACACGTTATCTGGTGTTTTCACCACTCCACAGTGCGTTTGATATGCAGAACCGGCGATATCTTGGTTTTCGTGGGGTTTCAAGCGGAGATATGCATTTTCTGCGATAATATTGGTGAGACTTCAGTCAGAAGTATGCAGAATCATCTAGATCGCGCTTTTCGAGCTACTTAATGCGCGAAACACGTTTTCTGGTGTTTTCACCACTCCACAGTGCGTTCGATATGCAGAACAGCAGATATCTTGGTTTTCGTGGGGTTTCAAGCTGAGATATGCATTTTCTGCGATAATCTTGTTGAGACTTCTGTCCGAAGTTTGCAGAAACGTCGAGAGCGCTCTTTTCGAGCTACTTAATGCGAGAAACACGTTTTCTGGTGTTTTCACCACTCCACAGTGCGTTTGATATGCAGAACCAGCGATATCTTGCTTTTCGTGGGGTTTCAAGATGAGATATGCATTTTCTGCGATAATATTGGTGAGACTTCAGTCAGAAGTATGCAGAATCATCTAGATCGCTCTTTTCGAGCTACTTAATGCGCGAAACACGTTTTCTGGTGTTTTCACCACTCCACAGTGCGTTCGATATGCAGAACAGCAGATATCTTGGTTTTCGTGGGGTATCAAGCTGAGATATGCATTTTCTGCGATAATCTTGTTGAGACTTCTGTCCGAAGTATGCAGAATCATGCAGATCGCTCGTTTCGAGCTATTTAATACGAGAAACACGTTATCTGGTTATTTCACCACTCCACAGTGCGTTGGATATGCAGAACCTGAGATATTTTGGTTTTCGTCGGGTTTCAAGCAGAGATATGCATTTTTTACGATAATCTTGGTGAGACTTCTGTCCGAAGTATGCTGAATCATCGATATCGCTCTTTTCGAGCTAGTTAGAGCGAGAAACACGTTATCTGGTGTTTCCACCACTCCACAGTGCGTTTGATATGCAGAACAGTAGATATCGTGGTTTTCGTGGGGTTTCAAGCAGAGATATGCATTTTCTGCGATAATCTTGGTGAGACTTCTGTCCGAAGTATGCTGAATCATCGAGATCGCTCTTTTCAAGCTAGTTAGTGCGAGAAACACGTTATCTGGTGCTTTCACCACTCCACAGTGCGTTTGATATGCAGAACCAGCGATATCTTGGCTTTCGTGGGGTTTCAAGCTGAGATATGCATTTTTTACGATAATCTTGGTGAGACTTCTGTCCGAAGTATGCTGAATCATCGATATCGCTCTTTTCGAGCTAGTTAGTGCGAGAAACACGTTATCTGGTGTTTCCACCACTCCACAGTGCGTTTGATATGCAGAACAGTAGATATCTTGGTTTTCGTGGGGTTTCAAGCTGAAATATGCATTTTCTGCGATAATCTTGTTGAGACATCTGTCCGAAGTATGCAGAATCATCGAGATCGCACTTTTCGAGCTATTTAATGCGAGAAACACGTTATCTGGGGTTTTCACCTCTCCACAGTGCGTATGGTATACAGAACCGGCGATATCTTGGTTTTCGTGGGGTTTCAAGCTGAGATATGCATTTTTTACAATAATTTTGGTGAGATTTCTGTCCGAAGTATGCAGAATCATCGAGATCGCTCGTCTCGAGCTATTTAATGCGAGAAACACGTTATCTGGTGTTTTCACCACTCCACAGTGCGTTTGATATGCAGAACTAGCGATATCTTGGTTTTCGTGGGGTTTCAAGCTGAAATACGCATTTTCTGCGATAATCTGGGTGAGTCTTCTGCCCGAAGTATGCTGAATCATCGGGTCCGCTCTTTTCGAGATAGTTAGTGCGAGAAACACGTTATCTGGTGTTTTCACCACTCCACAGTGCGTTTGATATGCAGAACAGTAGATATCTTGGTTTTCGTGG
Source organism: Anthophora plumipes (assembly GCA_951804975.1). Classification (NCBI taxonomy): domain Eukaryota; kingdom Metazoa; phylum Arthropoda; class Insecta; order Hymenoptera; family Apidae; genus Anthophora; species Anthophora plumipes. Next base: position 8,038 of record CATORF010000198.1, read on the forward strand.
GGTTTCAAGCTGAGATATGCATTTTCTGCGATTATCTTGGTGAGTCTTCTGTCCGAAGTATGCTGAATCATCGAGACCGCTATTTTCGAGCTAGTTAGTGCGAGAAACACGTTATCTGGTGTTTTCACCACTCCACAGTGCGTTTGATATGCTGAACAGTAGATATCTTGGTTTTCGTGGGGTTTCAAGCTGAGATATGCATTTTTTACGATAATTTTGGTGAGACTTCTGTCCGAAGTATGCAGAATCATCAAGATCGCTCGTCTCGAGCTATTTAATGCGAGAAACACGTTATCTGGTGTTTTCACCAATCCACAGTGCGTTTGATATGCAGAACCAGCGATATCTTGGTTTTCGTGGGGTTTCAAGCTGAGATATGCATTTTCTGCGATTATCTTGGTGAGTCTTCTGTCCGAAGTATGCTGAACCATCGAGACCGCTATTTTCGAGCTAGTTAGTGCGAGAAACACGTTATCTGGTGTTTTCCCCACTCCACAGTGCGTTTGATATGCAGAACAGTAGATATCTTGGTTTTCGTGGGGTTTCAAGCTGAGATATGCATTTTTTACGATAATTTTGGTGAGACTTCTGTCCGAAGTATGCAGAATCATCAAGATCGCTCGTCTCGAGCTATTTAATTCGAGAAACACGTTATCTGGTGTTTTCACCACTCCACAGTGCGTTGGATATGCAGAACCGGAGATATTTTGGTTTTCGTCGGGTTTCAAGCTGAGATATGCATTTTCTGCGATAATCTTGGTGAGACTTCTGTTACAAGTATGCAGAAACATCGAGAGCGCTCTTTTCGAGCTATTTAATGCGAGAAACTCGTTTTCTGGGGTTTTCACCACTAAACAGTTCGTTGGATATGCAGAACCGGAGATATCTTGGTTTTCGTGGGGTTTCAAGCTGAGATATGCATTTCCTGCGATAATCTTGGTGACACTTCTGTCCGAAGTATGCTGAATCATCTAGATCGCTCTTTCCGAGCTATTTAATGCGAGATACACGTTATCTGGTGTTTTCACCACTCCACAGTCCGTTTGATATGCAGAACCGACGATATCTTGGTTTTCGTGGGGTTTCAAGCAGAGATATGCATTTTCTGCGATAATCTTTGTGAGACTTCTGTCCGAAGTATGCAGAATCATCGAGATCGCTCGTTTCGAGCTATATAATGCGAGAAACACGTTATCTGGTGTTTTCACCACTCCACAGTGCGTTGGATATGCAGAACCGGAGATATTTTGGTTTTCGTCGGGTTTCAAGCTGAGATATGCATTTTCTACGATAAGCTTGGTGAGACTTCTGTCCGAAGTATGCTGAAACATCGAGATCGCTCTTTTCGAGCTAGTTAATGCGAGAAAAACCTGATCCGGTGTTTTCACCACTCCACAGTGCGTTTGGTATGCAGAACCAGCGATATCTTGGCTTTCGTGGGGTTTCAAGCTGAGATATGCATTTTTTACGATAATCTTGGTGAGACTTCTGTCCGAAGTATGCTGAATCATCGATATCGCTCTTTTCGAGCTAGTTAGAGCGAGAAACACGTTATCTGGTGTTTCCACCACTCCACAGTGCGTTTGATATGCAGAACAGTAGATATCGTGGTTTTCGTGGGGTTTCAAGCAGAGATATGCATTTTCTGCGATAATCTTGGTGAGACTTCTGTCCGCAGTATGCTGAATCTTCGAGATCGCTCTTTTCGAGCTAGTTAGTGCGAGAAACACGTTATCTGGTGTTTTCACCACTCCACAGTCCGTTTGATATGCAGAACCGACGATATCTTGGTTTTCGTGGGGTTTCAAGCAGAGATATGCATTTTCTGCGATAATATTGGTGAGACTTCAGTCAGAAGTATGCAGAATCATCTAGATCGCTCTTTTCGAGCTACTTAATGCGCGAAACACGTTTTCTGGTGTTTTCACCACTCCACAGTGCGTTCGATATGCAGAACAGCAGATATCTTGGTTTTCGTGGGGTATCAAGCTGAGATATGCATTTTCTGCGATAATCTTGTTGAGACTTCTGTCCGAAGTATGCAGAATCATGCAGATCGCTCGTTTCGAGCTATTTAATACGAGAAACACGTTATCTGGTGTTTTCACCACTCCACAGTGCGTTGGATATGCAGAACCTGAGATATTTTGGTTTTCGTCGGGTTTCAAGCAGAGATATGCATTTTTTACGATAATCTTGGTGAGACTTCTGTCCGAAGTATGCTGAATCATCGATATCGCTCTTTTCGAGCTAGTTAGAGCGAGAAACACGTTATCTGGTGTTTCCACCACTCCACAGTGCGTTTGATATGCAGAACAGTAGATATCTTGGTTTTCGTGGGGTTTCAAGCTGAAATATGCATTTTCAGCGATAATTTTGGTGAGACTTCTGTCCGAAGTATGCAGATTCATCGAGATCGCTCGTCTCGAGCTATTTAATGCGAGAAACACGTTATCTGGTGTTTTCACCACTCCACAGTGCGTTTGATATGCAGAACTAGCGATATCTTGGTTTTCGTGGGGTTTCAAGCTGAGATATGCATTTTCTGCGATAATCTGGGTGAGTCTTCTGTCCGAAGTATGCTGAATCATCGAGACCGCTCTTTTCGAGCTAGTTAGTGCGAGAAACACGTTATCTGGTGTTTTCACCACTCCACAGTGCGTTTGATATGCAGAACAGTAAATATCTAGGTTTTCGTGGGGTTTCAAGCTGAGATATGCATTTTCTGCGATAATCTTGTTGAGACTTCTGTCCGAAGTATGCAGAATCATCGAGATCGCTCGTTTCGAGCTACTTAATGCGCGAAACACGTTTTCTGGTGTTTTCGCCACTCCACAGTGCGTTTGATATGCAGAACCAGCGATATCTTGGCTTTCGTGGGGTTTCAAGCTGAGATATGCATTTTTTACGATAATCTTGGTGAGACTTCTGTCCGAAGTATGCTGAATCATCGATATCGCTCTTTTCGAGCTAGTTAGTGCGAGAAACACGTTATCTGGTGTTTCCACCACTCCACAGTGCGTTTGATATGCAGAACAGTAGATATCTTGGTTTTCGTGGGGTTTCAAGCTGAGATATGCATTTTCTGCGATAATCTTGTTGAGACATCTGTCCGAAGTATGCAGAATCATCGAGATCGCACTTTTCGAGCTATTTAATGCGAGAAACACGTTATCTGGGGTTTTCACCACTCCACAGTGCGTATGGTATGCAGAACCGGCGATATCTTGGTTTTCGTGGGGTTTCAAGCTGAGATATGCATTTTTTACGATAATTTTGGTGAGATTTCTGTCCGAAGTATGCAGAATCATCGAGATCGCTCGTCTCGAGCTATTTAATGCGAGAAACACGTTATCTGGTGTTTTCACCACTCCACAGTGCGTTTGATATGCAGAACTAGCGATATCTTGCTTTTCGTGGGGTTTCAAGCTGAGATACGCATTTTCTGCGATAATCTGGGTGAGTCTTCTGCCCGAAGTATGCTGAATCATCGAGACCGCTCTTTTCGAGATAGTTAGTGCGAGAAACACGTTATCTGGTGTTTTCACCACTCCACAGTGCGTTTGATATGCAGAACAGTAGATATCTTGGTTTTCGTGGGGTTTCAAGCTGAGATATGCATTTTCTGCGATTATCTTGGTGAGTCTTCTGTCCGAAGTATGCTGAATCATCGAGACCGCTATTTTCGAGCTAGTTAGTGCGAGAAACACGTTATCTGGTGTTTTCACCACTCCACAGTGCGTTTGATATGCAGAACAGTAGATATCTTGGTTTTCGTGGGGTTTCAAGCTGAGATATGCATTTTTTACTATAATTTTGGTGAGACTTCTGTCCGAAGTATGCAGAATCATCAAGATCGCTCGTCTCGAGCTATTTAATGCGAGAAACACGTTATCTGGTGTTTTCACCAATCCACAGTGCGTTTGATATGCAGAACCAGCGATATCTTGGTTTTCGTGGGTTTTCAAGCTGAGATATGCATTTTCTGCGATTATCTTGGTGAGTCTTCTGTCCGAAGTATGCTGAATCATCGAGACCGCTATTTTCGAGCTAGTTAGTGCGAGAAACACGTTATCTGGTGTTTTCACCACTCCACAGTGCGTTTGATATGCAGAACAGTAGATATCTTGGTTTTCGTGGGGTTTCAAGCTGAGATATGCATTTTCTGCGATAATCTTGTTGAGACTTCTGTCCGAAGTATGCAGAATCATCGAGATCGCTCGTTTCGAGCTATTTAATTCGAGAAACACGTTATCTGGTGTTTTCACCACTCCACAGTGCGTTGGATATGCAGAACCGGAGATATTTTGGTTTTCGTCGGGTTTCAAGCTGAGATATGCATTTTCTGCGATAATCTTGGTGAAACTTCTGTTACAAGTATGCAGAAACATCGAGAGCGCTCTTTTCGAGCTATTTGATGCGAGATACACGTTATCTGGTGTTTTCACCACTCCACAGTCCGTTTGATATGCAGAACCGACGATATCTTGGTTTTCGTGGGGTTTCAAGCAGAGATATGCATTTTCTGCGATAATCTTTGTGAGACTTCTGTCCGAAGTATGCGGAATCATCGAGATCGCTCGTTTCGAGCTATATAATGCGAGAAACACGTTATCTGGTGTTTTCACCACTCCACAGTGCGTTGGATATGCAGAACCGGAGATATTTTGGTTTTCGTCGGGTTTCAAGCTGAGATATGCATTTTCTGCGATAATCTTGTTGAGACATCTGTCCGAAGTATGCAGAATCATCGAGATCGCACTTTTCGAGCTATTTAATGCGAGAAACACGTTATCTGGGGTTTTCACCACTCCACAGTGCGTATGGTATGCAGAACCGGCGATATCTTGGTTTTCGTGGGGTTTCAAGCTGAGATATGCATTTTTTACGATAATTTTGGTGAGATTTCTGTCCGAAGTATGCAGAATCATCGAGATCGCTCGTCTCGAGCTATTTAATGCGAGAAACACGTTATCTGGTGTTTTCACCACTCCACAGTGCGTTTGATATGCAGAACTAGCGATATCTTGCTTTTCGTGGGGTTTCAAGCTGAGATACGCATTTTCTGCGATAATCTGGGTGAGTCTTCTGCCCGAAGTATGCTGAATCATCGAGACCGCTCTTTTCGAGATAGTTAGTGCGAGAAACACGTTATCTGGTGTTTTCACCACTCCACAGTGCGTTTGATATGCAGAACAGTAGATATCTTGGTTTTCGTGGGGTTTCAAGCTGAGATATGCATTTTCTGCGATTATCTTGGTGAGTCTTCTGTCCGAAGTATGCTGAATCATCGAGACCGCTATTTTCGAGCTAGTTAGTGCGAGAAACACGTTATCTGGTGTTTTCACCACTCCACAGTGCGTTTGATATGCAGAACAGTAGATATCTTGGTTTTCGTGGGGTTTCAAGCTGAGATATGCATTTTTTACTATAATTTTGGTGAGACTTCTGTCCGAAGTATGCAGAATCATCAAGATCGCTCGTCTCGAGCTATTTAATGCGAGAAACACGTTATCTGGTGTTTTCACCAATCCACAGTGCGTTTGATATGCAGAACCAGCGATATCTTGGTTTTCGTGGGTTTTCAAGCTGAGATATGCATTTTCTGCGATTATCTTGGTGAGTCTTCTGTCCGAAGTATGCTGAATCATCGAGACCGCTATTTTCGAGCTAGTTAGTGCGAGAAACACGTTATCTGGTGTTTTCACCACTCCACAGTGCGTTTGATATGCAGAACAGTAGATATCTTGGTTTTCGTGGGGTTTCAAGCTGAGATATGCATTTTCTGCGATAATCTTGTTGAGACTTCTGTCCGAAGTATGCAGAATCATCGAGATCGCTCGTTTCGAGCTATTTAATTCGAGAAACACGTTATCTGGTGTTTTCACCACTCCACAGTGCGTTGGATATGCAGAACCGGAGATATTTTGGTTTTCGTCGGGTTTCAAGCTGAGATATGCATTTTCTGCGATAATCTTGGTGAAACTTCTGTTACAAGTATGCAGAAACATCGAGAGCGCTCTTTTCGAGCTATTTGATGCGAGATACACGTTATCTGGTGTTTTCACCACTCCACAGTCCGTTTGATATGCAGAACCGACGATATCTTGGTTTTCGTGGGGTTTCAAGCAGAGATATGCATTTTCTGCGATAATCTTTGTGAGACTTCTGTCCGAAGTATGCGGAATCATCGAGATCGCTCGTTTCGAGCTATATAATGCGAGAAACACGTTATCTGGTGTTTTCACCACTCCACAGTGCGTTGGATATGCAGAACCGGAGATATTTTGGTTTTCGTCGGGTTTCAAGCTGAGATATGCATTTTCTACGATAAGCTTGGTGAGACTTCTGTCCGAAGTATGCTGAAACATCGAGATCGCTCTTTTCGAGCTAGTTAATGCGAGAAAAACCTGATCCGGTGTTTTCACCACTCCACAGTGCGTTTGGTATGCAGAACCAGCGATATCTTGGCTTTCGTGGGGTTTCAAGCTGAGATATGCATTTTGTACGATAATCTTGGTGAGACTTCTGTCCGAAGTATGAAGAATCATCGAGATGGCTCTATTCGAGCTATTTAATGCGAGAAACACGTTTTCTGGGGTGTTCACCACTCCACAGTGCGTTTGATATGCTGAACACAGCGATATCTTGGTTTTCGTGGGGTTTCAAGCTGAGATATGCATTTTTTACGATAATTTTGGTGAGACTTCTGTCCGAAGTATGCAGAATCATCGAGATCGCTCGTTTCGAGCTATTCAATGCGAGAATCACGTTATCTGGTGTTTTCACCACTCCACGGTGCGTTTGAAATGCAGAACCGGCGATATCTTGGTTTTCGTGGGGTTTCAAGCTGAGATATGCATTTTCTGCGATAATATTGGTGAGACTTCAGTCAGAAGTATGCAGAATCATCTAGATCGCTCTTTTCGAGCTACTTAATGCGCGAAACACGTTTTCTGGTGTTTTCACCACTCCACAGTGCGTTCGATATGCAGAACAGCAGATATCTTGGTTTTCGTGGGGTTTCAAGCAGAGATATGCATTTTCTGCGATAATCTTGGTGAGACTTCTGTCCGAAGTATGCTGAATCATCGAGATCGCTCTTTTCGAGCTAGTTAGTGCGAGAAACACGTTATCTGGTGTTTTCACCACTCCACAGTCCGTTTGATATGCAGAACCGACGATATCTTGGTTTTCGTGGGGTTTCAAGCAGAGATATGCATTTTCTGCGATAATATTGGTGAGACTTCAGTCAGAAGTATGCAGAATCATCTAGATCGCTCTTTTCGAGCTACTTAATGCGCGAAACACGTTTTCTGATGTTTTCACCACTCCACAGTGCGTTCGATATGCAGAACAGCAGATATCTTGGTTTTCGTGGGGTATCAAGCTGAGATATGCATTTTCTGCGATAATCTTGTTGAGACTTCTGTCCGAAGTATGCAGAATCATGCAGATCGCTCGTTTCGAGCTATTTAATACGAGAAACACGTTATCTGGTGTTTTCACCACTCCACAGTGCGTTGGATATGCAGAACCTGAGATATTTTGGTTTTCGTCGGGTTTCAAGCAGAGATATGCATTTTTTACGATAATCTTGGTGAGACTGCTGTCCGAAGTATGCTGAATCATCGATATCGCTCTTTTCGAGCTAGTTAGAGCGAGAAACACGTTATCTGGTGTTTCCACCACTCCACAGTGCGTTTGATATGCAGAACAGTAGATATCTTGGTTTTCGTGGGGTTTCAAGCTGAAATATGCATTTTCAGCGATAATTTTGGTGAGACTTCTGTCCGAAGTATGCAGATTCATCGAGATCGCTCGTCTCGAGCTATTTAATGCGAGAAACACGTTATCTGGTGTTTTCACCACTCCACAGTGCGTTTGATATGCAGAACTAGCGATATCTTGGTTTTCGTGGGGTTTCAAGCTGAGATATGCATTTTCTGCGATAATCTGGGTGAGTCTTCTGTCCGAAGTATGCTGAATCATCGAGACCGCTCTTTTCGAGCTAGTTAGTGCGAGAAACACGTTATCTGGTGTTTTCACCACTCCACAGTGCGTTTGATATGCAGAACAGTAAATATCTAGGTTTTCGTGGGGTTTCAAGCTGAGATATGCATTTTCTGCGATAATCTTGTTGAGACTTCTGTCCGAAGTATGCAGAATCATCGAGATCGCTCGTTTCGAGCTACTTAATGCGCGAAACACGTTTTCTGGTGTTTTCGCCACTCCACAGTGCGTTTGATATGCAGAACCAGCGATATCTTGGCTTTCGTGGGGTTTCAAGCTGAGATATGCATTTTTTACGATAATCTTGGTGAGACTTCTGTCCGAAGTATGCTGAATCATCGATATCGCTCTTTTCGAGCTAGTTAGTGCGAGAAACACGTTATCTGGTGTTTCCACCACTCCACAGTGCGTTTGATATGCAGAACAGTAGATATCTTGGTTTTCGTGGGGTTTCAAGCTGAGATATGCATTTTCTGCGATAATCTTGTTGAGACATCTGTCCGAAGTATGCAGAATCATCGAGATCGCACTTTTCGAGCTATTTAATGCGAGAAACACGTTATCTGGGGTTTTCACCACTCCACAGTGCGTATGGTATGCAGAACCGGCGATATCTTGGTTTTCGTGGGGTTTCAAGCTGAGATATGCATTTTTTACGATAATTTTGGTGAGATTTCTGTCCGAAGTATGCAGAATCATCGAGATCGCTCGTCTCGAGCTATTTAATGCGAGAAACACGTTATCTGGTGTTTTCACCACTCCACAGTGCGTTTGATATGCAGAACTAGCGATATCTTGGTTTTCGTGGGGTTTCAAGCTGAGATACGCATTTTCTGCGATAATCTGGGTGAGTCTTCTGCCCGAAGTATGCTGAATCATCGAGACCGCTCTTTTCGAGATAGTTAGTGCGAGAAACACGTTATCTGGTGTTTTCACCACTCCACAGTGCGTTTGATATGCAGAACAGTAGATATCTTGGTTTTCGTGGGGTTTCAAGCTGAGATATGCATTTTCTGCGATTATCTTGGTGAGTCTTCTGTCCGAAGTATGCTGAATCATCGAGACCGCTATTTTCGAGCTAGTTAGTGCGAGAAACACGTTATCTGGTGTTTTCACCACTCCACAGTGCGTTTGATATGCAGAACAGTAGATATCTTGGTTTTCGTGGGGTTTCAAGCTGAGATATGCATTTTTTACTATAATTTTGGTGAGACTTCTGTCCGAAGTATGCAGAATCATCAAGATCGCTCGTCTCGAGCTATTTAATGCGAGAAACACGTTATCTGGTGTTTTCACCAATCCACAGTGCGTTTGATATGCAGAACCAGCGATATCTTGGTTTTCGTGGGTTTTCAAGCTGAGATATGCATTTTCTGCGATTATCTTGGTGAGTCTTCTGTCCGAAGTATGCTGAATCATCGAGACCGCTATTTTCGAGCTAGTTAGTGCGAGAAACACGTTATCTGGTGTTTTCACCACTCCACAGTGCGTTTGATATGCAGAACAGTAGATATCTTGGTTTTCGTGGGGTTTCAAGCTGAGATATGCATTTTCTGCGATAATCTTGTTGAGACTTCTGTCCGAAGTATGCAGAATCATCGAGATCGCTCGTTTCGAGCTATTTAATTCGAGAAACACGTTATCTGGTGTTTTCACCACTCCACAGTGCGTTGGATATGCAGAACCGGAGATATTTTGGTTTTCGTCGGGTTTCAAGCTGAGATATGCATTTTCTGCGATAATCTTGGTGAAACTTCTGTTACAAGTATGCAGAAACATCGAGAGCGCTCTTTTCGAGCTATTTAATGCGAGAAACTCGTTTTCTGGGGTTTTCACCACTAAACAGTTCGTTGGATATGCAGAACCGGAGATATCTTGGTTTTCGTGGGGTTTCAAGCTGAGATATGCATTTCCTGCGATAATCTTGGTGACACTTCTGTCCGAAGTATGCTGAATCATCTAGATCGCTCTTTCCGAGCTATTTGATGCGAGATACACGTTATCTGGTGTTTTCACCACTCCACAGTCCGTTTGATATGCAGAACCGACGATATCTTGGTTTTCGTGGGGTTTCAAGCTGAGATATGCATTTTCTGCGATAATCTTTGTGAGACTTCTGTCCGAAGTATGCAGAATCATCGAGATCGCTCGTTTCGAGCTATATAATGCGAGAAACACGTTATCTGGTGTTTTCACCACTCCACAGTGCGTTGGATATGCAGAACCGGAGATATTTTGGTTTTCGTCGGGTTTCAAGCTGAGATATGCATTTTCTACGATAAGCTTGGTGAGACTTCTGTCCGAAGTATGCTGAAACATCGAGATCGCTCTTTTCGAGCTAGTTAATGCGAGAAAAACCTGATCCGGTGTTTTCACCACTCCACAGTGCGTTTGGTATGCAGAACCAGCGATATCTTGGCTTTCGTGGGGTTTCAAGCTGAGATATGCATTTTGTACGATAATCTTGGTGAGACTTCTGTCCGAAGTATGAAGAATCATCGAGATGGCTCTATTCGAGCTATTTAATGCGAGAAACACGTTTTCTGGGGTGTTCACCACTCCACAGTGCGTTTGATATGCTGAACACAGCGATATCTTGGTTTTCGTGGGGTTTCAAGCTGAGATATGCATTTTTTACGATAATTTTGGTGAGACTTCTGTCCGAAGTATGCAGAATCATCGAGATCGCTCGTTTCGAGCTATTCAATGCGAGAATCACGTTATCTGGTGTTTTCACCACTCCACGGTGCGTTTGAAATGCAGAACCGGCGATATCTTGGTTTTCGTGGGGTTTCAAGCTGAGATATGCATTTTCTGCGATAATCTTGGTGAGACTTCTGTCCGAAGTATGATGAATCATCGAGATCGTCCTTTTCGAGCTAGTTAGTGCGAGATACACGTTATCTGATGTTTTCACCACTCCACAGTGCGTTTGATATGCAGAACCGGCGACATCTTGGTTTTCGTGGGGTTTCAAGCTGAGATATGCATTTTCTGCGATAATCTTGTTGAGACTTCTGTCCGAAGTTTGCAGAAACGTCGAGAGCGCTCTTTTCGAGATATTTAATGCGAGAAACACGTTATCTGGTGTTTTCACCACTCCACAGTGCGTTTGATATGCAGAACCGGCGATATCTTGGTTTTCGTGGGGTTTCAAGCGGAGATATGCATTTTCTGCGATAATATTGGTGAGACTTCAGTCAGCAGTATGCAGAATCATCTAGATCGCTCCTTTCGAGCTACTTAATGCGCGAAACACGTTTTCTGGTGTTTTCACCACTCCACAGTGCGTTTTATATGCAGAACCAGCGATATCTTGGTTTTCGTGGGGTTTCAAGATGAGATATGCATTTTCTGCGATAATATTGGTGAGACTTCAGTCAGAAGTATGCAGAATCATCTAGATCGCTCTTTTCGAGCTATTTAATGCGAAAAAACAAGTTTTCTGGTGTTTTCAACATTCCACAGTGCGTTTGATATGCAGAACCGGAGATATTTTGGTTTTCGTCGGGTTTCAAGCTGACATATGCATTTTCTACGATAAGCTTGGTGAAACATCTGTCCGAAGTATGCAGAAACGTCGAGAGCGCTCTTTTCGAGCTATTTAATGCGAGAAACACGTTTTCTGGTGTTTTCACCACTCCACAGTGCGTTTGATATGCCGAACTGGCGATATCTTGGTTTTCGTGGGGTTTCAAGCTGAGATACGCATTTTCTGCGATAATCTGGGTGAGTCTTCTGCCCGAAGTATGCTGAATCATCGAGACCGCTCTTTTCGAGATAGTTAGTGCGAGAAACACGTTATCTGGTGTTTTCACCACTCCACAGTGCGTTTGATATGCAGAACAGTAGATATCTTGGTTTTCGTGGGGTTTCAAGCTGAGATATGCATTTTCTGCGATTATCTTGGTGAGTCTTCTGTCCGAAGTATGCTGAATCATCGAGACCGCTATTTTCGAGCTAGTTAGTGCGAGAAACACGTTATCTGGTGTTTTCACCACTCCACAGTGCGTTTGATATGCAGAACAGTAGATATCTTGGTTTTCGTGGGGTTTCAAGCTGAGATATGCATTTTTTACTATAATTTTGGTGAGACTTCTGTCCGAAGTATGCAGAATCATCAAGATCGCTCGTCTCGAGCTATTTAATGCGAGAAACACGTTATCTGGTGTTTTCACCAATCCACAGTGCGTTTGATATGCAGAACCAGCGATATCTTGGTTTTCGTGGGTTTTCAAGCTGAGATATGCATTTTCTGCGATTATCTTGGTGAGTCTTCTGTCCGAAGTATGCTGAATCATCGAGACCGCTATTTTCGAGCTAGTTAGTGCGAGAAACACGTTATCTGGTGTTTTCACCACTCCACAGTGCGTTTGATATGCAGAACAGTAGATATCTTGGTTTTCGTGGGGTTTCAAGCTGAGATATGCATTTTCTGCGATAATCTTGTTGAGACTTCTGTCCGAAGTATGCAGAATCATCGAGATCGCTCGTTTCGAGCTATTTAATTCGAGAAACACGTTATCTGGTGTTTTCACCACTCCACAGTGCGTTGGATATGCAGAACCGGAGATATTTTGGTTTTCGTCGGGTTTCAAGCTGAGATATGCATTTTCTGCGATAATCTTGGTGAAACTTCTGTTACAAGTATGCAGAAACATCGAGAGCGCTCTTTTCGAGCTATTTAATGCGAGAAACTCGTTTTCTGGGGTTTTCACCACTAAACAGTTCGTTGGATATGCAGAACCGGAGATATCTTGGTTTTCGTGGGGTTTCAAGCTGAGATATGCATTTCCTGCGATAATCTTGGTGACACTTCTGTCCGAAGTATGCAGAATCATCGAGATCGCTCGTTTCGAGCTATATAATGCGAGAAACACGTTATCTGGTGTTTTCACCACTCCACAGTGCGTTGGATATGCAGAACCGGAGATATTTTGGTTTTCGTCGGGTTTCAAGCTGAGATATGCATTTTCTACGATAAGCTTGGTGAGACTTCTGTCCGAAGTATGCTGATACATCGAGATCGCTCTTTTCGAGCTAGTTAATGCGAGAAAAACCTGATCCGGTGTTTTCACCACTCCACAGTGCGTTTGGTATGCAGAACCAGCGATATCTTGGCTTTCGTGGGGTTTCAAGCTGAGATATGCATTTTGTACGATAATCTTGGTGAGACTTCTGTCCGAAGTATGAAGAATCATCGAGATGGCTCTATTCGAGCTATTTAATGCGAGAAACACGTTTTCTGGGGTGTTCACCACTCCACAGTGCGTTTGATATGCTGAACACAGCGATATCTTGGTTTTCGTGGGGTTTCAAGCTGAGATATGCATTTTTTACGATAATTTTGGTGAGACTTCTGTCCGAAGTATGCAGAATCATCGAGATCGCTCGTTTCGAGCTATTCAATGCGAGAATCACGTTATCTGGTGTTTTCACCACTCCACGGTGCGTTTGAAATGCAGAACCGGCGATATCTTGGTTTTCGTGGGGTTTCAAGCTGAGATATGCATTTTCTGCGATAATCTTGGTGAGACTTCTGTCCGAAGTATGCTGAATCATCGAGATCGTCCTTTTCGAGCTAGTTAGTGCGAGATACACGTTATCTGATGTTTTCACCACTCCACAGTGCGTTTGATATGCAGAACCGGCGACATCTTGGTTTTCGTGGGGTTTCAAGCTGAGATATGCATTTTCTGCGATAATCTTGTTGAGACTTCTGTCCGAAGTTTGCAGAAACGTCGAGAGCGCTCTTTTCGAGATATTTAATGCGAGAAACACGTTATCTGGTGTTTTCACCACTCCACAGTGCGTTTGATATGCAGAACCGGCGATATCTTGGTTTTCGTGGGGTTTCAAGCGGAGATATGCATTTTCTGCGATAATATTGGTGAGACTTCAGTCAGCAGTATGCAGAATCATCTAGATCGCTCCTTTCGAGCTACTTAATGCGCGAAACACGTTTTCTGGTGTTTTCACCACTCCACAGTGCGTTTTATATGCAGAACCAGCGATATCTTGGTTTTCGTGGGGTTTCAAGATGAGATATGCATTTTCTGCGATAATATTGGTGAGACTTCAGTCAGAAGTATGCAGAATCATCTAGATCGCTCTTTTCGAGCTATTTAATGCGAAAAAACAAGTTTTCTGGTGTTTTCAACATTCCACAGTGCGTTTGATATGCAGAACCGGAGATATTTTGGTTTTCGTCGGGTTTCAAGCTGACATATGCATTTTCTACGATAAGCTTGGTGAAACATCTGTCCGAAGTATGCAGAAACGTCGAGAGCGCTCTTTTCGAGCTATTTAATGCGAGAAACACGTTTTCTGGTGTTTTCACCACTCCACAGTGCGTTTGATATGCCGAACTGGCGATATCTTGGTTTTCGTGGGGTTTCAGGCTGAGATATGCATTTTCTGCGATAATCTTGGTGAGACTTCTGTCCGAAGTATGCAGAATCATCTAGATCGCGCTTTTCGAGCTACTTAATGCGCGAAACACGTTTTCTGGTGTTTTCACCACTCCACAGTGCGTTCGATATGCAGAACAGCAGATATCTTGGTTTTCGTGGGGTTTCAAGCTGAGATATGCATTTTCTGCGATAATCTTGTTGAGACTTCTGTCCGAAGTTTGCAGAAACGTTGAGAGCGCTCTTTTCGAGCTACTTAATGCGAGAAACACGTTTTCTGGTGTTTTCACCACTCCACAGTGCGTTTGATATGCAGAACCAGCGATATCTTGCTTTTCGTGGGGTTTCAAGATGAGATATGCATTTTCTGCGATAATATTGGTGAGACTTCAGTCAGAAGTATGCAGAATCATCTAGATCGCTCTTTTCGAGCTACTTAATGCGCGAAACACGTTTTCTGGTGTTTTCACCACTCCACAGTGCGTTCGATATGCAGAACAGCAGATATCTTGGTTTTCGTGGGGTATCAAGCTGAGATATGCATTTTCTGCGATAATCTTGTTGAGACTTCTGTCCGAAGTATGCAGAATCATGCAGATCGCTCGTTTCGAGCTATTTAATACGAGAAACACGTTATCTGGTTATTTCACCACTCCACAGTGCGTTGGATATGCAGAACCTGAGATATTTTGGTTTTCGTCGGGTTTCAAGCAGAGATATGCATTTTTTACGATAATCTTGGTGAGACTTCTGTCCGAAGTATGCTGAATCATCGATATCGCTCTTTTCGAGCTAGTTAGAGCGAGAAACACGTTATCTGGTGTTTCCACCACTCCACAGTGCGTTTGATATGCAGAACAGTAGATATCGTGGTTTTCGTGGGGTTTCAAGCAGAGATATGCATTTTCTGCGATAATCTTGGTGAGACTTCTGTCCGAAGTATGCTGAATCATCGAGATCGCTCTTTTCGAGCTAGTTAGTGCGAGAAACACGTTATCTGGTGTTTTCACCACTCCACAGTGCGTTTGATATGCAGAACCAGCGATATCTTGGCTTTCGTGGGGTTTCAAGCTGAGATATGCATTTTTTACGATAATCTTGGTGAGACTTCTGTCCGAAGTATGCTGAATCATCGATATCGCTCTTTTCGAGCTAGTTAGTGCGAGAAACACGTTATCTGGTGTTTCCACCACTCCACAGTGCGTTTGATATGCAGAACAGTAGATATCTTGGTTTTCGTGGGATTTCAAGCTGAAATATGCATTTTCTGCGATAATCTTGTTGAGACATCTGTCCGAAGTATGCAGAATCATCGAGATCGCACTTTTCGAGCTATTTAATGCGAGAAACACGTTATCTGGGGTTTTCACCACTCCACAGTGCGTATGGTATGCAGAACCGGCGATATCTTGGTTTTCGTGGGGTTTCAAGCTGAGATATGCATTTTTTACGATAATTTTGGTGAGATTTCTGTCCGAAGTATGCAGAATCATCGAGATCGCTCGTCTCGAGCTATTTAATGCGAGAAACACGTTATCTGGTGTTTTCACCACTCCACAGTGCGTTTGATATGCAGAACTAGCGATATCTTGGTTTTCGTGGGGTTTCAAGCTGAGATACGCATTTTCTGCGATAATCTGGGTGAGTCTTCTGCCCGAAGTATGCTGAATCATCGGGACCGCTCTTTTCGAGATAGTTAGTGCGAGAAACACGTTATCTGGTGTTTTCACCACTCCACAGTGCGTTTGATATGCAGAACAGTAGATATCTTGGTTTTCGTGGGGTTTCAAGCTGAGATATGCATTTTCTGCGATTATCTTGGTGAGTCTTCTGTCCGAAGTATGCTGAATCATCGAGACCGCTATTTTCGAGCTAGTTAGTGCGAGAAACACGTTATCTGGTGTTTTCACCACTCCACAGTGCGTTTGATATGCAGAACAGTAGATATCTTGGTTTTCGTGGGGTTTCAAGCTGAGATATGCATTTTTTACGATAATTTTGGTGAGACTTCTGTCCGAAGTATGCAGAATCATCAAGATCGCTCGTCTCGAGCTATTTAATGCGAGAAACACGTTATCTGGTGTTTTCACCAATCCACAGTGCGTTTGATATGCAGAACCAGCGATATCTTGGTTTTCGTGGGGTTTCAAGCTGAGATATGCATTTTCTGCGATTATCTTGGTGAGTCTTCTGTCCGAAGTATGCTGAATCATCGAGACCGCTATTTTCGAGCTAGTTAGTGCGAGAAACACGTTATCTGGTGTTTTCACCACTCCACAGTGCGTTTGATATGCAGAACAGTAGATATCTTGGTTTTCGTGGGGTTTCAAGCTGAGATATGCATTTTCTGCGATAATCTTGTTGAGACTTCTGTCCGAAGTATACAGAATCATCGAGATCGCTCATTTCGAGCTATTTTATTCGAGAAACACGTTATCTGGTGTTTTCACCACTCCACAGTGCGTTGGATATGCAGAACCGGAGATATTTTGGTTTTCGTCGGGTTTCAAGCTGAGATATGCATTTTCTGCGATAATCTTGGTGAGACTTCTGTTACAAGTATGCAGAAACATCGAGAGCGCTCTTTTCGAGCTATTTAATGCGAGAAACTCGTTTTCTGGGGTTTTCACCACTAAACAGTTCGTTGGATATGCAGAACCAGCGATATCTTGGCTTTCGTGGGGTTTCAAGCTGAGATATGCATTTTTTACGATAATCTTGGTGAGACTTCTGTCCGAAGTATGCTGAATCATCGATATCGCTCTTTTCGAGCTAGTTAGAGCGAGAAACACGTTATCTGGTGTTTCCACCACTCCACAGTGCGTTTGATATGCAGAACAGTAGATATCGTGGTTTTCGTGGGGTTTCAAGCAGAGATATGCATTTTCTGCGATAATCTTGGTGAGACTTCTGTCCGAAGTATGCTGAATCATCGAGATCGCTCTTTTCGAGCTAGTTAGTGCGAGAAACACGTTATCTGGTGTTTTCACCACTCCACAGTCCGTTTGATATGCAGAACCGACGATATCTTGGTTTTCGTGGGGTTTCAAGCAGAGATATGCATTTTCTGCGATAATATTGGTGAGACTTCAGTCAGAAGTATGCAGAATCATCTAGATCGCTCTTTTCGAGCTACTTAATGCGCGAAACACGTTTTCTGGTGTTTTCACCACTCCACAGTGCGTTCGATATGCAGAACAGCAGATATCTTGGTTTTCGTGGGGTATCAAGCTGAGATATGCATTTTCTGCGATAATCTTGTTGAGACTTCTGTCCGAAGTATGCAGAATCATGCAGATCGCTCGTTTCGAGCTATTTAATACGAGAAACACGTTATCTGGTGTTTTCACCACTCCACAGTGCGTTGGATATGCAGAACCTGAGATATTTTGGTTTTCGTCGGGTTTCAAGCAGAGATATGCATTTTTTACGATAATCTTGGTGAGACTTCTGTCCGAAGTATGCTGAATCATCGATATCGCTCTTTTCGAGCTAGTTAGAGCGAGAAACACGTTATCTGGTGTTTCCACCACTCCACAGTGCGTTTGATATGCAGAACAGTAAATATCTAGGTTTTCGTGGGGTTTCAAGCTGAGATATGCATTTTCTGCGATAATCTTGTTGAGACTTCTGTCCGAAGTATGCAGAATCATCGAGATCGCTCGTTTCGAGCTACTTAATGCGCGAAACACGTTTTCTGGTGTTTTCGCCACTCCACAGTGCGTTTGATATGCAGAACCAGCGATATCGTGGCTTTCGTGGGGTTTCAAGCTGAGATATGCATTTTTTACGATAATCTTGGTGAGACTTCTGTCCGAAGTATGCTGAATCATCGATATCGCTCTTTTCGAGCTAGTTAGTGCGAGAAACACGTTATCTGGTGTTTCCACCACTCCACAGTGCGTGTGATATGCAGAACAGTAGATATCTTGGTTTTCGTGGGGTTTCAAGCTGAGATATGCATTTTCTGCGATAATCTTGTTGAGACATCTGTCCGAAGTATGCAGAATCATCGAGATCGCACTTTTCGAGCTATTTAATGCGAGAAACACGTTATCTGGGGTTTTCACCACTCCACAGTGCGTATGGTATGCAGAACCGGCGATATCTTGGTTTTCGTGGGGTTTCAAGCTGAGATATGCATTTTTTACGATAATTTTGGTGAGATTTCTGTCCGAAGTATGCAGAATCATCGAGATCGCTCGTCTCGAGCTATTTAATGCGAGAAACACGTTATCTGGTGTTTTCACCACTCCACAGTGCGTTTGATATGCAGAACTAGCGATATCTTGGTTTTCGTGGGGTTTCAAGCTGAGATACGCATTTTCTGCGATAATCTGGGTGAGTCTTCTGCCCGAAGTATGCTGAATCATCGAGACCGCTCTTTTCGAGATAGTTAGTGCGAGAAACACGTTATCTGGTGTTTTCACCACTCCACAGTGCGTTTGATATGCAGAACAGTACATATCTTGGTTTTCGTGGGGTTTCAAGCTGAGATATGCATTTTCAGCGATTATCTTGGTGAGTCTTCTGTCCGAAGTATGCTGAATCATCGAGACCACTATTTTCGAGCTAGTTAGTGCGAGAAACACGTTATCTGGTGTTTTCACCACTCCACAGTGCGTTTGATATGCAGAACAGTAGATATCTTGGTTTTCGTGGGGTTTCAAGCTGAGATATGCATTTTTTACTATAATTTTGGTGAGACTTCTGTCCGAAGTATGCAGAATCATCAAGATCGCTCGTCTCGAGCTATTTAATGCGAGAAACACGTTATCTGGTGTTTTCACCAATCCACAGTGCGTTTGATATGCAGAACCAGCGATATCTTGGTTTTCGTGGGTTTTCAAGCTGAGATATGCATTTTCTGCGATTATCTTGGTGAGTCTTCTGTCCGAAGTATGCTGAATCATCGAGACCGCTATTTTCGAGCTAGTTAGTGCGAGAAACACGTTATCTGGTGTTTTCACCACTCCACAGTGCGTTTGATATGCAGAACAGTAGATATCTTGGTTTTCGTGGGGTTTCAAGCTGAGATATGCATTTTCTGCGATAATCTTGTTGAGACTTCTGTCCGAAGTATGCAGAATCATCGAGATCGCTCGTTTCGAGCTATTTAATTCGAGAAACACGTTATCTGGTGTTTTCACCACTCCACAGTGCGTTGGATATGCAGAACCGGAGATATTTTGGTTTTCGTCGGGTTTCAAGCTGAGATATGCATTTTCTGCGATAATCTTGGTGAGACTTCTGTTACAAGTATGCAGAAACATCGAGAGCGCTCTTTTCGAGCTATTTAATGCGAGAAACTCGTTTTCTGGTGTTTTCACCACTAAACAGTTCGTTGGATATGCAGAACCGGAGATATCTTGGTTTTCGTGGGGTTTCAAGCTGAGATATGCATTTCCTGCGATAATCTTGGTGTCACTTCTGTCCGAAGTATGCTGAATCATCTAGATCGCTCTTTCCGAGCTATTTAATGCGAGATACACGTTATCTGGTGTTTTCACCACTCCACAGTCCGTTTGATATGCAGAACCGACGATATCTTGGTTTTCGTGGGGTTTCAAGCAGAGATATGCATTTTCTGCGATAATCTTTGTGAGACTTCTGTCCGAAGTATGCAGAATCATCGAGATCGCTCGTTTCGAGCTATATAATGCGAGAAACACGTTATCTGGTGTTTTCACCACTCCACAGTGCGTTGGATATGCAGAACCGGAGATATTTTGGTTTTCGTCGGGTTTCAAGCTGAGATATGCATTTTCTACGATAAGCTTGGTGAGACTTCTGTCCGAAGTATGCTGAAACATCGAGATCGCTCTTTTCGAGCTAGTTAATGCGAGAAAAACCTGATCCGGTGTTTTCACCACTCCACAGTGCGTTTGGTATGCAGAACCAGCGATATCTTGGCTTTCGTGGGGTTTCAAGCTGAGATATGCATTTTGTACGATAATCTTGGTGAGACTTCTGTCCGAAGTATGAAGAATCATCGAGATGGCTCTATTCGAGCTATTTAATGCGAGAAACACGTTTTCTGGGGTGTTCACCACTCCACAGTGCGTTTGATAAGCTGAACACAGCGATATCTTGGTTTTCGTGGGGTTTCAAGCTGAGATATGCATTTTTTACGATAATTTTGGTGAGACTTCTGTCCGAAGTATGCAGAATCATCGAGATCGCTCGTTTCGAGCTATTCAATGCGAGAATCACGTTATCTGGTGTTTTCACCACTCCACGGTGCGTTTGAAATGCAGAACCGGCGATATCTTGGTTTTCGTGGGGTTTCAAGCTGAGATATGCATTTTCTGCGATAATCTTGGTGAGACTTCTGTCCGAAGTATGCTGAATCATCGAGATCGTCCTTTTCGAGCTAGTTAGTGCGAGATACACGTTATCTGATGTTTTCACCACTCCAGAGTGCGTTTGATATGCAGAACAGTAGATATCTTGGTTTTCGTGGGGTTTCAAGCTGAGATATGCATTTTCTGCGATAATCTTGTTGAGAATTCTGTCCGAAGTATGCAAAATCATCGAGATCGCTTGTTTCGAGCTATTTAATGCGAGAAACACGTTATCTGGTGTTTTCACCACTCCACAGTGCGTTTGACATGCAGAACCAGCGATATCTTGGTTTTCGTGGGGTTTCTAGCTGAGATATGCATTTTCTGCGATAATATTGGTGAGACTTCAGTCAGAAGTATGCAGAATCATCTAGATCGCTCTTTTCGAGCTACTTAATGCACGAAACACGTTTTCTGGTGGTTTCACCACTCTACAGTACGTTTGACATGCAGAACCGGAGATATCTTGGCTTCGGTCGGGTTTCAAGCTGAGATATGCATTTTCTACGATAATCCTGGTGAGACTTCTGTCAGAATTATGCAGAATCTTCGAGAACGCTCATTTCGAGCTACTTAATGCGCGAAACACGTTTTCTGGTGTTTTGACCACTCCACGGTACGTTTGATGTGCAGAACCGGAGATATATCGGTTTTCGTAGGGTGTCAAGCTGAGATATGCATTTTCTACGATAATATTGGTGAGACTTCAGTCAGAAGTATGCAGAATCATCTAGATCGCTCTTTTCGAGCTACTTAATGTACGAAACACGTTTTCTGGTGTTTTCACCACTCCACAGTACGTTTGACATGCAGAACCGGAGATATATCGGTTTTCGTCGGGTTTCAAGCTGAGATATGCATTTTCTACGATAATCCTGGTGAGACTTCTGTCAGAAGTATGCAGAATCTTCGAGAACGCTCTTTTCGAGCTACTTAATGCGCGAAACACGTTTTCTGGGGTTTTGGCCACTCCACGGTACGTTTAATGTGCAGAACCGGAGATAACTCGGTTTTCGTCGGGTTTCAAGCTGAGATATGCATTTTCTGCGATAATCTTGGTGAGACTTCTGTCCGAAGTATGCTGAATCATCGAGATCGCTCTTTTCGAGCTAGTTAGTGCGAGAAACACGTTATCTGGTGTTTTCACCACTCCACAGTGCGTTTGATATGCAGAACAGTAGATATCTTGGTTTTCGTGGGGTTTCAAGCTGAGATATGCATTTTCTGCGATAATCTTGTTGAGACTTCTGTCCGAAGTATGCAGAATCATCGAGATCGCTCGTTTCGAGCTATTTAATGCGAGAAACACGTTATCTGGTGTTTTCACCACTCCACAGTGCGTTGGATATGCAGAACCGGAGATATCTTGGTTTTCGTGGGGTTTCAAGCTGAGATATGCATTTACTACGATAAGCTTGGTGAGACTTCTGTCCGAAGTATGCTGAAACATCGAGATCGCTCTTTTCGAGCTAGTTAATGCGAGAAAAACCTGATCCGGTGTTTTCACCACTCCACAGTGCGTTTGGTATGCAGAACCAGCGATATCTTGGCTTTCGTGGGGTTTCAAGCTGAGATATGCATTTTGTACGATAATCTTGGTGAGACTTCTGTCCGAAGTATGCAGAATCATCGAGATCGCTCGTTTCGAGCTATATAATGCGAGAAACACGTTATCTGGTGTTTTCACCACTCCACAGTGCGTTTGAAATGCAGAACCGGCGATATCTTGGTTTTCGTGGGGTTTCAAGCTGAGATATGCATTTTCTGCGATAATCTTGGTGAGACTTCTGTCCGAAGTATGCTGAATCATCGAGATCGTCCTTTTCGAGCTAGTTAGTGCGAGATACACGTTATCTGATGTTTTCACCACTCCACAGTGCGTTTGATATGCAGAACAGTAGATATCTTGGTTTTCGTGGGGTTTCAAGCTGAGATATGCATTTTCTGCGATAATCTTGTTGAGAATTCTGTCCGAAGTATGCAAAATCATCGAGATCGCTCGTTTCGAGCTATTTAATGCGAGAAACAGGTTATCTGGTGTTTTCACCACTCCACAGTGCGTTTGACATGCAGAACCAGCGATATCTTGGTTTTCGTGGGGTTTCAAGCTGAGATATGCATTTTCTGCGATAATATTGGTGAGACTTCAGTCAGAAGTATGCAGAATCATCTAGATCGCTCTTTTCGAGCTACTTAATGCACGAAACACGTTTTCTGGTGGTTTCACCACTCTACAGTACGTTTGACATGCAGAACCGGAGATATCTTGGCTTCGGTCGGGTTTCAAGCTGAGATATGCATTTTCTACGATAATCCTGGTGAGACTTCTGTCAGAATTATGCAGAATCCTCCAGAACGCTCATTTCGAGCTACTTAATGCGCGAAACACGTTTTCTGGTGTTTTGACCACTCCACGGTACGTTTGATGTGCAGAACCGGAGATATATCGGTTTTCGTAGGGTGTCAAGCTGAGATATGCATTTTCTACGATAATATTGGTGAGACTTCAGTCAGAAGTATGCAGAATCATCTAGATCGCTCTTTTCGAGCTACTTAATGTACGAAACACGTTTTCTGGTGTTTTCACCACTCCACAGTACGTATGACATGCAGAACCGGAGATATATCGGTTTTCGTCGGGTTTCAAGCTGAGATATGCATTTTCTACGATAATCCTGGTGAGACTTCTGTCAGAAGTATGCAGAATCTTCGAGAACGCTCTTTTCGAGCTACTTAATGCGCGAAACACGTTTTCTGGGGTTTTGGCCACTCCACGGTACGTTTAATGTGCAGAACCGGAGATAACTCGGTTTTCGTCGGGTTTCAAGCTGAGATATGCATTTTCTGCGATAATCTTGGTGAGACTTCTGTCCGAAGTATGCTGAATCATCGAGATCGCTCTTATCGAGCTAGTTAGTGCGAGAAACACGTTATCTGGTGTTTTCACCACTCCACAGTGCGTTTGATATGCAGAACAGTAGATATCTTGGTTTTCGTGGGGTTTCAAGCTGAGATATGCATTTTCTGCGATAATCTTGTTGAGACTTCTGTCCGAAGTATGCAGAATCATCGAGATCGCTCGTTTCGAGCTATTTAATGCGAGAAACACGTTATCTGGTGTTTTCACCACTCCACAGTGCGTTGGATATGCAGAACCGGAGATATTTTGGTTTTCGTCGGGTTTCAAGCTGAGATATGCATTTACTACGATAAGCTTGGTGAGACTTCTGTCCGAAGTATGCCTAAACATCGAGATCGCTCTTTTCGAGCTAGTTAATGCGAGAAAAACCTTATCCGGTGTTTTCACCACTCCACAGTGCGTTTGATATGCAGAACCAGCGATATCTTGGCTTTCGTGGGGTTTCAAGCTGAGATATGCATTTTTTACGATAATCTTGGTGAGACTTCTGTCCGAAATATGAAGAATCATCGAGATCGCTCTATTCGAGCTATTTAATGCGAGAAACACGTTTTCTGGGGTGTTCACCACTCCACAGTGCGTTTGATATGCAGAACCGGCGATATCTTGGTTTTCGTGGGGTTTCAAGCTGAGATATGCATTTTCTGCGATAATCTTAGTGAGACTTCTGTCCGAAGTATGCTGAATCATCGAGATCTTCCTTTTCGAGCTAGTTAGTGCGAGAAACACGTTATCTGGTGTTTTCACCACTCCACAGTGCGTTTGACATGCAGAACCAGCGATATCTTGGTTTTCGTGGGGTTTCAAGCTGAGATATGCATTTTCTGCGATAATATTGGTGAGACTTCAGTCAGAAGTATGCAGAATCATCTAGATCGCTCTTTTCGAGCTACTTAATGTACGAAACACGTTTTCTGGTGTTTTCACCACTCCACAGTACGTTTGACATGCAGAACCGGAGATATCTTGGTTTCGGTCGGGTTTCAAGCTGAGATATGCATTTTCTACGATAATCCTGGTGAGACTTCTGTCTGAATTATGCAGAATCTTCGAGATCGCTCTGTTCGAGCTACTTAATGCGCGAAACACGTTTTCTGGTGTTTTCACCACTCCACGGTACGTTTGATGTGCAGAACCGGAGATATATCGGTTTTCGTCGGGTTTCAAGCTGAGATATGCATTTTCTACGATAATCCTGGTGAGACTTCTGTCAGAAGTATGCAGAATCTTCGAGAACGTTCTTTTCGAGCTACTTAATGCGCGAAACACGTTTTCTGGGGTTTTGGCCACTCCACGGTACGTTTAATGTGCAGAACCGGAGATAACTCGGTTTTCGTCGGGTTTCAAGCTGAGATATGCATTTTCTGCGATAATCTTGGTGAGACTTCTGTCCGAAGTATGCTGAATCATCGAGATCGCTCTTTTCGAGCTAGTTAGTGCGAGAAACACGTTATCTGGTGTTTTCACCACTCCACAGTGCGTTTGATATGCAGAACAGTAGATATCTTGGTTTTCGTGGGGTTTCAAGCTGAGATATGCATTTTCTGCGATAATCTTGTTGAGACTTGTGTCCGAAGTATGCAGAATCATCGAGATCGCTCGTTTCGAGCTATTTAATGCGAGAAACACGTTATCTGGTGTTTTTACCACTCCACAGTGCGTTGGATATGCAGAACCGGAGATATTTTGGTTTTCGTCGGGTTTCAAGCTGAGATATGCATTTACTACGATAAGCTTGGTGAGACTTCTGTCCGAAGTATGCCTAAACATCGAGATCGCTCTTTTCGAGCTAGTTAATGCGAGAAAAACCTTATCCGGTGTTTTCACCACTCCACAGTGCGTTTGATATGCAGAACCAGCGATATCTTGGCTTTCGTGGGGTTTCAAGCTGAGATATGCATTTTTTACGATAATCTTGGTGAGACTTCTGTCCGAAGTATGAAGAATCATCGAGATCGCTCTATTCGAGCTATTTAATGCGAGAAACACGTTTTCTGGGGTGTTCACCACTCCACAGTGCGTTTGATATGCAGAACCGGCGATACCTTGGTTTTCGTGGGGTTTCAAGCAGAGATATGCATTTTCTGCTATAATCTTGGTGAGACTTCTGTCGGAAGTATGCTGAATCATCGAGATCGCTCTTTTCTAGCTAGTTAGTGCGAGAAACAAGTTATCTGGTGTTTTCACCACTCCACAGTGCGTTTGATATGCAGAACAGTAAATACCTTGGTTTTCGTGGGGTTTCAAGCTGAGATATGCATTTTCTGCGATAATTTTGGTGAGACTTCTGTCAGAAGTATGCAGAATCTTCGAGAACGCTCTTTTCGAGCTACTTAATGCGCGAAACACGTTTTCTGCTGTTTTCACCACTCCACGGTACGTTTGATGAGCAGAACCGGAGATAACTCGGTTTTCGTCGGGTTTCAAGCTGAGATATGCATTTTCTACGATAATCTTGGTGAGACTTCTGTCAGAAGTATGCAGGATCTTCGAGAACGCTCTTTTCGAGCTAGTTAAAGCGAGGAAAACCTTATCCGGTGTTTTCACTACTCCACAGTGCGTTTGATATGCAAAACCGGCGATATTTTGGTTTTCGTCGGGTTTCAAGCTGAGATATGCATTTTCCACGATAATCTTGGTGAAACATCTGTCCGAAGTATGCAGAAACATCGGGAGCGCTCTTTTCGAGCTATTTAATGCGAGAAACTCGTTTTCTGGGGTTTTCACCACTCCACAGTTCGTTGGATATGCAGAACCGGAGATATCTTGGTTTTCGTGGGGTTTCAAGCTGGGATATGCATTTCCTGCGATAATCTTGGTGAGACTTCTGTCCGAAGTATGCTGAATCATCTAGAACGATCTTTTCGAGCTATTTAATTCGAGAAACACGTTATCTGGTGTTTTCACCACTCCACAGTGCGTTTGACATGCAGAACCAGCGATATCTTGGTTTTCGTGGGGTTTCAAGCTGAAATAAGCATTTTCTGCGATAATATTGGTGAGACTTCTGTCCGAAGTATGCTGTATCATCGAGATCGCTCTTTTCGAGCTAGTTAGTGCGAGAAACACGTTATCTGGTGTTTTCACCACTCCACAGTGCGTTGGATATGCAGAACCGGAGATATTTTGGTTTTCATCGGGTTTCAAACTGAGATATGCATTTTCTACGATAATTTTGGTGAGACTTCTGTCCGAAGTATGCAGAATCATCGAGATCGCTCGTTTCGAACTATTTAATGCGAGAAACACGTTATCTGGTGTTTTCACCACTCCACAGTGCGTTGGATATGCAGAACCGGAGATATTTTGGTTTTCGTCGGGTTTCAAGCTGAGATATGTATTTTCTGCGATAATCTTGGTGAGACTTCTGTTCGAAGTATGCAGAATCATCGAGATCGCACTTTTCGAGCTATTTAATGCGACAAACACTTTATCTGGTGTTTTCACCACACCACAGTGCGTTTGATATGCAGAACCAGCGAAATCTTGGTTTTCGTGGGGTTTCAAGCTGAGATATGCATTTTTTACGATAATCTTGGTGAGACTTCTGTCCGAAGTATGCTTAATCATCGAGATCGCTCTATTCGAGCTATTTAATGCGAGAAACACGTCATCTGGTGTTTTCACCACTCCACAGTGCGTATGATATACAGAACCGACGATATCTTGGTTTTCGTGGGGTTTCAAGCTCAGATATGCATTTTCTGCGATAATCATGGTGAGACTTCTGTCCGAAGTATGCAGAGTCATCGAGATCGTACTATTCGAGCTATTTAATGCGAAAAACACGTTATCTGGTGTTTTCACCACTCCACAGTGCGTATGATACGCAGAACCGACGATATCTTGGTTTTCGTGGGGTTTCAAGCTCAGATATGCATTTTCTGCGATAATCTTGGTGAGACTTCTGTCCGAAGTATGCAGAAACATGGAGATCGCTCTTTTCGACCTATTGAATGCGAGAAACACGTTATCTGGTGTTTTCACCACTCCACAGTGCGTTTGATATGCAGAACCAGCGAAATCTTGGTTTTCGTTGGGTTTCAAGCTGAGATATGCATTTTTTACGATAATCATGGTGAGACTTCTGTCCGAAGTATGCAGAATCATCGAGATCGCACTTTTCGAGCTATTTAATGCGACAAACACGTTATCTGGTGTTTTCACCACTCCACAGTGCGTATGATATACAGAACCGACGATATCTTGGTTTTCGTGGGGTTTCAAGCTCAGATATGCATTTTCTGCGATAATCATGGTGAGACTTCTGTCCGAAGTATGCTGAGTCATCGAGATCGCACTTTTCGAGCTATTTAATGCGACAAACACGTTATCTGGTGTTTTCAGCACTCCACAGTGCGTTTGATATGCAGAACCAGCGAAATCTTGGTTTTCGTGGGGTTTCAAGCTGAGATATGCATTTTTTTACGATAATCTTGGTGAGACTTCTGTCCGAAGTATGCTTAATCATCGAGATCGCTCGTTTCGAGCTATTTAATGCGACAAACACGTTATCTGGTGTTTTCAGCACTCCACAGTGCGTTCGATATGCAGAACCAGCGATATCTGGGTTTTCGTGGGGTTTCAAGCTGAGATATGCATTTTCTACGATTAGCTTGGTGAAACATCTGTCCGAAGTATGCAGAAACGTCGAGAGCGCTCTTTTCGAGCTATTTAATGCGAGAAACACGTTTTCTGGGGTTTTGACCACTCCACAGTGCGTTGGATATGCAGAACCGGAGATAACTCGGTTTTCGTCGGGTTTCAAGCTGAGATATGTATTTTTTACGATAATTTTGGTGAGACTTCTGTCCGAAGTATGCAGAATCATCGAGATCGCTCGTTTCGAGCTATTTAATGCGAGAAACACGTTATCTGGTGTTTTCACCACTCCACAGTGCGTTTGATATGCAGAACAGGCGATATCTTGGTTTTCGTGGGGTTTCAAGCTGAGATATGCATTTCCTGCGATAATCTTGGTGAGACTCCTGTCCGAAGTATGCTGAATCATCGAGATCGCTCTTTTCGAGCTATTTAATGCGAGAAAC
Organism: Anthophora plumipes; assembly: GCA_951804975.1. NCBI lineage: Eukaryota > Metazoa > Arthropoda > Insecta > Hymenoptera > Apidae > Anthophora > Anthophora plumipes. Next base: position 36,773 of record CATORF010000198.1, read on the forward strand.
ACGTTCTCTGGTTATTTTCACCACTCCACAGTGCGTTTGATATGCAGAACCGGCAACATCTTGATTTTCGTGAGGTTTCGAGCTGAGATATGCATTTTCTGCGATAATTTTGGTGAGACTTCTGTCAGAAGTATGCAGAATCTTCGAGAACGCTCTTTTCGAGCTACTTAATGCGCGAAACACGTTTTCTGCTGTTTTCACCACTCCACGGTACGTTTGATGTGCAGAACCGGAGATAACTCGGTTTTCGTCGGGTTTCAAGCTGAGATATGCATTTTCTACGATAATCTTGGTGAGACTTCTGTCAGAAGTATGCAGGATCTTCGAGAACGCTCTTTTCGAGCTAGTTAAAGCGAGGAAAACCTTATCCGGTGTTTTCACTACTCCACAGTGCGTTTGATATGCAAAACCGGCGATATTTTGGTTTTCGTCGGGTTTCAAGCTGAGATATGCATTTTCCACGATAATCTTGGTGAAACATCTGTCCGAAGTATGCAGAAACATCGGGAGCGCTCTTTTCGAGCTATTTAATGCGAGAAACTCGTTTTCAGGGGTTTTCACCACTCCACAGTTCGTTGGATATGCAGAACCGGAGATATCTTGGTTTTCGTGGGGTTTCAAGCTGGGATATGCATTTCCTGCGATAATCTTGGTGAGACTTCTGTCCGAAGTATGCTGAATCATCTAGAACGCTCTTTTCGAGCTATTTAATGCGAGAAACACGTTATCTGGTGTTTTCACCACTCCACAGTGCGTTTGACATGCAGAACCAGCGATATCTTGGTTTTCGTGGGGTTTCAAGCTGAAATATGCATTTTCTGCGATAATATTGGTGAGACTTCTGTCCGAAGTATGCTGTATCATCGAGATCGCTCTTTTCGAGCTAGTTAGTGCGAGAAACACGTTATCTGGTGTTTTCACCACTCCACAGTGCGTTGGATATGCAGAACCGGAGATATTTTGGTTTTCATCGGGTTTCAAACTGAGATATGCATTTTCTACGATAATTTTGGTGAGACTTCTGTCCGAAGTATGCAGAATCATCGAGATCGCTCGTTTCGAGCTATTTAATGCGAGAAACACGTTATCTGGTGTTTTCACCACTCCACAGTTCGTTGGATATGCAGAACAGTAGATATCCTGGTTTTCGTGGGGTTTCAAGCAGAGATATGCATTTTCTGCGATAATCTTGGTGAGACTTCTGTTAGAAGTATGCAGAATCATCGAGATCGCTCGTTTCGAACTATTTAATGCGAGAAACACGTTATCTGGTGTTTTCACCACTCCACAGTGCGTTGGATATGCAGAACAGGCGATATCTTGGTTTTCGTGGGGTTTCAAGCTGAGATATGCATTTCCTGCGATAATCTTGGTGAGACTCCTGTCCGAAGTATGCTGAATCATCGAGATCGCTCTTTTCGAGCTATTTAATGCGAGAAACACGTTCTCTGGTTATTTTCACCACTCCACAGTGCGTTTGATATGCAGAACCGGCAACATCTTGATTTTCGTGAGGTTTCGAGCTGAGATATGCATTTTCTGCGATAATTTTGGTGAGACTTCTGTCAGAAGTATGCAGAATCTTCAAGAACGCTCTTTTCGAGCTACTTAATGCGCGAAACACGTTTTCTGCTGTTTTCACCACTCCACGGTACGTTTGATGTGCAGAACCGGAGATAACTCGGTTTTCGTCGGGTTTCAAGCTGAGATATGCATTTTCTACGATAATCTTGGTGAGACTTCTGTCAGAAGTATGCAGGATCTTCGAGAACGCTCTTTTCGAGCTAGTTAAAGCGAGGAAAACCTTATCCGGTGTTTTCACTACTCCACAGTGCGTTTGATATGCAAAACCGGCGATATTTAGGTTTTCGTCGGGTTTCAAGCTGAGATATGCATTTTCCACGATAATCTTGGTGAAACATCTGTCCGAAGTATGCAGAAACATCGGGAGCGCTCTTTTCGAGCTATTTAATGCGAGAAACTCGTTTTCTGGGGTTTTCACCACTCCACAGTTCGTTGGATATGCAGAACCGGAGATATCTTGGTTTTCGTGGGGTTTCAAGCTGGGATATGCATTTCCAGCGATAATCTTGGTGAGACTTCTGTCCGAAGTATGCTGAATCATCTAGAACGCTCTTTTCGAGCTATTTAATGCGAGAAACACGTTATCTGGTGTTTTCACCACTCCACAGTGCGTTTGACATGCAGAACCAGCGATATCTTGGTTTTCGTGGGGTTTCAAGCTGAAATATGCATTTTCTGCGATAATATTGGTGAGACTTCTGTCCGAAGTATGCTGTATCATTGAGATCGCTCTTTTCGAGCTATTTAATGCGACAAACACGTTTTCTGGGGTTTTCACCACTCCACAGTTCGTTAGATATGCAGAACAGGAGATATCTTGGTTTTCGTGGGGTTTCTAGCAGAGATATGCATTTTCTGCGATAATCTTGGTGAGACCTCTGTCCGAAGTATGCAGAAACATCGGGAGCGCTCTTTTCGAGCTATTTAATGCGAGAAACTCGTTTTCTGGGGTTTTCACCACTCCACAGTTCGTTGGATATGCAGAACCGGAGATATCTTGGTTTTCGTGGGGTTTCAAGCTGGGATATGCATTTCCAGCGATAATCTTGGTGAGACTTCTGTCCGAAGTATGCTGAATCATCTAGAACGCTCTTTTCGAGCTATTTAATGCGAGAAACACGTTATCTGGTGTTTTCACCACTCCACAGTGCGTTTGACATGCAGAACCAGCGATATCTTGGTTTTCGTGGGGTTTCAAGCTGAAATATGCATTTTCTGCGATAATATTGGTGGGACTTCTGTCCGAAGTATGCTGTATCATTGAGATCGCTCTTTTCGAGCTAGTTAGTGCGAGAAACACGTTATCTGGTGTTTTCACCACTCCACAGTGCGTTGGATATGCAGAACCGGAGATATTTTGGTTTTCATCGGGTTTCAAACTGAGATATGCATTTTCTACGATAATTTTGGTGAGACTTCTGTCCGAACTATGCAGAATCATCGAGATCGCTCGTTTCGAGCTATTTAATGCGAGAAACACGTTATCTGGTGTTTTCACCACTCCACAGTTCGTTGGATATGCAGAACAGTAGATATCCTGGTTTTCGTGGGGTTTCAAGCAGAGATATGCATTTTCTGCGATAATCTTGGTGAGACTTCTGTTAGAAGTATGCAGAATCATCGAGATCGCTCGTTTCGAACTATTTAATGCCTGAAACACGTTATCTGGTGTTTTCACCACTCCACAGTGCGTTGGATATGCAGAACCGGAGATATTTTGGTTTTCGTCGGGTTTCAAGCTGAGATATGTATTTTCTGCGATAATCTTGGTGAGACTTCTGTTCGAAGTATGCAGAATCATCGAGATCGCACTTTTCGAGCTATTTAATGCGACAAACACGTTATCTGTTGTTTTCAGCACACCACAGTGCGTTTGATATCCAGAACCAGCGAAATCTTGGTTTTCGTGGGGTTTCAAGCTGAGATATGCATTTTCTGCGATAATCTTGGTGAGACGTCTGTCCGAAGTATGCAGAGTCATCGAGATCGTACTTTTCGAGCTATTTAATGCGACAAACACGTTTTCTGGGGTTTTCACCACTCCACAGTTCGTTAGATATGCAGAAAAGGAGATATCTTGGTTTTCGTGGGGTTTCTAGCAGAGATATGCATTTTCTGCGATAATCTTGGTGAGACCTCTCTCCGAAGTATGCAGAAACATCGGGAGCGCTCTTTTCGAGCTATTTAATGCGAGAAACTCGTTTTCTGGGGTTTTCACCACTCCACAGTGCGTTTGACATGCAGAACCAGCGATATCTTGGTTTTCGTGGGGTTTCAAGCTGAAATATGCATTTTCTGCGATAATATTGGTGAGACTTCTGTCCGAAGTATGCTGTATCATTGAGATCGCTCTTTTCGAGCTAGTTAGTGCGAGAAACACGTTATCTGGTGTTTTCACCACTCCACAGTGCGTTGGATATGCAGAACCGGAGATATTTTGGTTTTCATCGGGTTTCAAACTGAGATATGCATTTTCTACGATAATTTTGGTGAGACTTCTGTCCGAAGTATGCAGAATCATCGAGATCGCTCGTTTCGAGCTATTTAATGCGAGAAACACGTTATCTGGTGTTTTCACCACTCCACAGTTCGTTGGATATGCAGAACAGTAGATATCCTGGTTTTCGTGGGGTTTCAAGCAGAGATATGCATTTTCTGCGATAATCTTGGTGAGACTTCTGTTAGAAGTATGCAGAATCATCGAGATCGCTCGTTTCGAACTATTTAATGCGAGAAACACGTTATCTGGTGTTTTCACCACTCCACAGTGCGTTGGATATGCAGAACCGGAGATATTTTGGTTTTCGTCGGGTTTCAAGCTGAGATATGTATTTTCTGCGATAATCTTGGTGAGACTTCTGTTCGAAGTATGCAGAATCATCGAGATCGCACTTTTCGAGCTATTTAATGCGACAAACACGTTATCTGTTGTTTTCAGCACACCACAGTGCGTTTGATATCCAGAACCAGCGAAATCTTGGTTTTCGTGGGGTTTCAAGCTCAGATATGCATTTTCTGCGATAATCTTGGTGAGACGTCTGTCCGAAGTATGCAGAGTCATCGAGATCGTACTTTTCGAGCTATTTAATGCGACAAACACGTTTTCTGGGGTTTTCACCACTCCACAGTTCGTTAGATATGCAGAACAGGAGATATCTTGGTTTTCGTGGGGTTTCTAGCAGAGATATGCATTTTCTGCGATAATCTTGGTGAGACCTCTGTCCGAAGTATGCAGAAACATCGGGAGCGCTCTTTTCGAGCTATTTAATGCGAGAAACTCGTTTTCTGGGGTTTTCACCACTCCACAGTTCGTTGGATATGCAGAACCGGAGATGTCTTGGTTTTCGTGGGGTTTCAAGCTGGGATATGCATTTCCAGCGATAATCTTGGTGAGACTTCTGTCCGAAGTATGCTGAATCATCTAGAACGCTCTTTTCGAGCTATTTAATGCGAGAAACACGTTATCTGGTGTTTTCACCACTCCACAGTGCGTTTGACATGCAGAACCAGCGATATCTTGGTTTTCGTGGGGTTTCAAGCTGAAATATGCATTTTCTGCGATAATATTGGTGAGACTTCTGTCCGAAGTATGCTGTATCATTGAGATCGCTCTTTTCGAGCTAGTTAGTGCGAGAAACACGTTATCTGGTGTTTTCACCACTCCACAGTGCGTTGGATATGCAGAACCGGAGATATTTTGGTTTTCATCGGGTTTCAAACTGAGATATGCATTTTCTACGATAATTTTGGTGAGACTTCTGTCCGAAGTATGCAGAATCATCGAGATCGCTCGTTTCGAGCTATTTAATGCGAGAAACACGTTATCTGGTGTTTTCACCACTCCACAGTTCGTTGGATATGCAGAACAGTAGATATCCTGGTTTTCGTGGGGTTTCAAGCAGAGATATGCATTTTCTGCGATAATCTTGGTGAGACTTCTGTTAGAAGTATGCAGAATCATCGAGATCGCTCGTTTCGAACTATTTAATGCGAGAAACACGTTATCTGGTGTTTTCACCACTCCACAGTGCGTTGGATATGCAGAACCGGAGATATTTTGGTTTTCATCGGGTTTCAAACTGAGATATGCATTTTCTACGATAATTTTGGTGAGACTTCTGTCCGAACTATGCAGAATCATCGAGATCGCTCGTTTCGAGCTATTTAATGCGAGAAACACGTTATCTGGTGTTTTCACCACTCCACAGTGCGTTTGACATGCAGAACCAGCGAAATCTTGGTTTTCGTGGGGTTTCAAGCTCAGATATGCATTTTCTGCGATAATCTTGGTGAGACTTCTGTTCGAAGTATGCAGAACCATCGAGATCGCACTTTTCGAGCTATTTAATGCGACAAACACGTTATCTGTTGTTTTCAGCACACCACAGTGCGTTTGATATCCAGAACCAGCGAAATCTTGGTTTTCGTGGGGTTTCAAGCTGAGATATGCATTTTTTACGATAATCTTGGTGAGACTTCTGTCCGAAGTATGCTTAATCATCGAGATCGCTCTATTCGAGCTATTTAATGCGAGAAACACGTTATCTGGTGTTTTCACCACTCCACAGTGCGTATGATATACAGAACCGACGATATCTTGGTTTTCGTGGGGTTTCAAGCTCAGATATGCATTTTCTGCGATAATCATTGTGAGACTTCTGTCCGAAGTATGCAGAATCATCGAGATCGCACTTTTCGAGCTATTTAATGCGACAAACACGTTATCTGGTGTTTTCAGCACACCACAGTGCGTTTGATATGCAGAACCAGCGAAATCTTGGTTTTCGTGGTGTTTCAAGCTGAGATATGCATTTTTTACGATAATCTTGGTGAGACTTCTGTCCGAAGTATGCTTAATCATCGAGATCGCTCTATTCGAGCTATTTAATGCGAGAAACACGTTATCTGGTGTTTTCACCACTCCACAGTGCGTATGATATACAGAACCGACGATATCTTGGTTTTCGTGGGGTTTCAAGCTCAGATATGCATTTTCTGCGATAATCATGGTGAGACTTCAGTCCGAAGTATGCAGAGTCATCGAGATCGCTCTTTTCGAGCTATTTAATGCGAGAAACAAGTTATCTGGTGTTTTCACCACTCCGCAGTGCGTTTGATATGCAGAACCAGCGAAATCTTGGTTTTCGTGGGGTTTCAAGCTCAGATATGCATTTTCTGCGATAATCTTGGTGAGACTTCTGTCCGAAGTATGGTTAATCATCGAGATCGCTCTATTCGAGATATTTAATGCGAGAAACACGTTATCTGGTGTTTTCACCACTCCACAGTGCGTATGATATGCAGAAGCGACGATATCTTGGTTTTCGTGGGGTTTCAAGCTCAGATATGCATTTTCTGCGATAATCTTGGTGAGACTTCTGTCCGAAGTATGCAGAGTCATCGAGATCGTACTTTCCGAGCTATTTAATGCGACAAACACGTTTTCTGGGGTTTTCACCACTCCACAGTTCGTTGGATATGCAGAACAGGAGATATCTTGGTTTTCGTGGGGTTTCTAGCAGAGATATGCATTTTCTGCGATAATCTTGGTGAGACTTCTGTCCGAAGTATGCAGAGTCATCGAGATCGCTCTTTTCGAGCTATTTAATGCGAGAAACAAGTTATCTGGTGTTTTCACCACTCCGCAGTGCGTTTGATATGCAGAATCAGCGATATCTTGGTTTTCGTGGGGTTTCAAGCTCAGATATGCATTTTCTGCGATAATCTTGGTGAGACGTCTGTCCGAAGTATGCAGAGTCATCGAGATCGTACTTTTCGAGCTATTTAATGCGACAAACACGTTTTCTGGGGTTTTCACCACTCCACAGTTCGTTAGATATGCAGAACAGGAGATATCTTGGTTTTCGTGGGGTTTCTAGCAGAGATATGCATTTTCTGCGATAATCTTGGTGAGACCTCTGTCCGAAGTATGCAGAAACATCGGGAGCGCTCTTTTCGAGCTATTTAATGCGAGAAACTCGTTTTCTGGGGTTTTCACCACTCCACAGTTCGTTGGATATGCAGAACCGGAGATATCTTGGTTTTCGTGGGGTTTCAAGCTGGGATATGCATTTCCAGCGATAATCTTGGTGAGACTTCTGTCCGAAGTATGCTGAATCATCTAGAACGCTCTTTTCGAGCTATTTAATGCGAGAAACACGTTATCTGGTGTTTTCACCACTCCACAGTGCGTTTGACATGCAGAACCAGCGATATCTTGGTTTTCGTGGGGTTTCAAGCTGAAATATGCATTTTCTGCGATAATATTGGTGAGACTTCTGTCCGAAGTATGCTGTATCATTGAGATCGCTCTTTTCGAGCTAGTTAGTGCGAGAAACACGTTATCTGGTGTTTTCACCACTCCACAGTGCGTTGGATATGCAGAACCGGAGATATTTTGGTTTTCATCGGGTTTCAAACTGAGATATGCATTTTCTACGATAATTTTGGTGAGACTTCTGTCCGAAGTATGCAGAATCATCGAGATCGCTCGTTTCGAGCTATTTAATGCGAGAAACACGTTATCTGGTGTTTTCACCACTCCACAGTTCGTTGGATATGCAGAACAGTAGATATCCTGGATTTCGTGGGGTTTCAAGCAGAGATATGCATTTTCTGCGATAATCTTGGTGAGACTTCTGTTAGAAGTATGCAGAATCATCGAGATCGCTCGTTTCGAACTATTTAATGCGAGAAACACGTTATCTGGTGTTTTCACCACTCCACAGTGCGTTTGATATGCAGAACCAGCGATATCTTGGCTTTCGTGGGGTTTCAAGCTGAGATATGCATTTTTTACGATAATCTTGGTGAGACTTCTGTCCGAAGTATGCTGAATCATCGATATCGCTCTTTTCGAGCTAGTTAGTGCGAGAAACACGTTATCTGGTGTTTCCACCACTCCACAGTGCGTTTGATATGCAGAACAGTAGATATCTTGGTTTTCGTGGGGTTTCAAGCTGAAATATGCATTTTCTGCGATAATCTTGTTGAGACATCTGTCCGAAGTATGCAGAATCATCGAGATCGCACTTTTCGAGCTATTTAATGCGAGAAACACGTTATCTGGGGTTTTCACCACTCCACAGTGCGTATGGTATGCAGAACCGGCGATATCTTGGTTTTCGTGGGGTTTCAAGCTGAGATATGCATTTTTTACGATAATTTTGGTGAGATTTCTGTCCGAAGTATGCAGAATCATCGAGATCGCTCGTCTCGAGCTATTTAATGCGAGAAACACGTTATCTGGTGTTTTCACCACTCCACAGTGCGTTTGATATGCAGAACTAGCGATATCTTGGTTTTCGTGGGGTTTCAAGCTGAGATACGCATTTTCTGCGATAATCTGGGTGAGTCTTCTGCCCGAAGTATGCTGAATCATCGGGACCGCTCTTTTCGAGATAGTTAGTGCGAGAAACACGTTATCTGGTGTTTTCACCACTCCACAGTGCGTTTGATATGCAGAACAGTAGATATCTTGGTTTTCGTGGGGTTTCAAGCTGAGATATGCATTTTCTGCGATTATCTTGGTGAGTCTTCTGTCCGAAGTATGCTGAATCATCGAGACCGCTATTTTCGAGCTAGTTAGTGCGAGAAACACGTTATCTGGTGTTTTCACCACTCCACAGTGCGTTTGATATGCAGAACAGTAGATATCTTGGTTTTCGTGGGGTTTCAAGCTGAGATATGCATTTTTTACGATAATTTTGGTGAGACTTCTGTCCGAAGTATGCAGAATCATCAAGATCGCTCGTCTCGAGCTATTTAATGCGAGAAACACGTTATCTGGTGTTTTCACCAATCCACAGTGCGTTTGATATGCAGAACCAGCGATATCTTGGTTTTCGTGGGGTTTCAAGCTGAGATATGCATTTTCTGCGATTATCTTGGTGAGTCTTCTGTCCGAAGTATGCTGAATCATCGAGACCGCTATTTTCGAGCTAGTTAGTGCGAGAAACACGTTATCTGGTGTTTTCACCACTCCACAGTGCGTTTGATATGCAGAACAGTAGATATCTTGGTTTTCGTGGGGTTTCAAGCTGAGATATGCATTTTCTGCGATAATCTTGTTGTGACTTCTGTCCGAAGTATACAGAATCATCGAGATCGCTCGTTTCGAGCTATTTAATTCGAGAAACACGTTATCTGGTGTTTTCACCACTCCACAGTGCGTTGGATATGCAGAACCGGAGATATTTTGGTTTTCGTCGGGTTTCAAGCTGAGATATGCATTTTCTGCGATAATCTTGGTGAGACTTCTGTTACAAGTATGCAGAAACATCGAGAGCGCTCTTTTCGAGCTATTTAATGCGAGAAACTCGTTTTCTGGGGTTTTCACCACTAAACAGTTCGTTGGATATGCAGAACCGGAGATATCTTGGTTTTCGTGGGGTTTCAAGCTGAGATATGCATTTCCTGCGATAATCTTGGTGACAGTTCTGTCCGAAGTATGCTGAATCATCTAGATCGCTCTTTCCGAGCTATTTAATGCGAGATACACGTTATCTGGTGTTTTCACCACTCCACAGTGCGTTGGATATGCAGAACCGGAGATATTTTGGTTTTCGTCGGGTTTCAAGCTGAGATATGCATTTTCTACGATAAGCTTGGTGAGACTTCTGTCCGAAGTATGCTGAAACATCGAGATCGCTCTTTTCGAGCTAGTTAATGCGAGAAAAACCTGATCCGGTGTTTTCACCACTCCACAGTGCGTTTGGTATGCAGAACCAGCGATATCTTGGCTTTCGTGGGGTTTCAAGCTGAGATATGCATTTTTTACGATAATCTTGGTGAGACTTCTGTCCGAAGTATGCTGAATCATCGATATCGCTCTTTTCGAGCTAGTTAGAGCGAGAAACACGTTATCTGGTGTTTCCACCACTCCACAGTGCGTTTGATATGCAGAACAGTAGATATCGTGGTTTTCGTGGGGTTTCAAGCAGAGATATGCATTTTCTGCGATAATCTTGGTGAGACTTCTGTCCGAAGTATGCTGAATCATCGAGATCGCTCTTTTCGAGCTAGTTAGTGCGAGAAACACGTTATCTGGTGTTTTCACCACTCCACAGTCCGTTTGATAGCCAGGACCGACGATATCTTGGTTTTCGTGGGGTTTCAAGCAGAGATATGCATTTTCTGCGATAATATTGGTGAGACTTCAGTCAGAAGTATGCAGAATCATCTAGATCGCTCTTTTCGAGCTACTTAATGCGCGAAACACGTTTTCTGGTGTTTTCACCACTCCACAGTGCGTTCGATATGCAGAACAGCAGATATCTTGGTTTTCGTGGGGTATCAAGCTGAGATATGCATTTTCTGCGATAATCTTGTTGAGACTTCTGTCCGAAGTATGCAGAATCATGCAGATCGCTCGTTTCGAGCTATTTAATACGAGAAACACGTTATCTGGTGTTTTCACCACTCCACAGTGCGTTGGATATGCAGAACCTGAGATATTTTGGTTTTCGTCGGGTTTCAAGCAGAGATATGCATTTTTTACGATAATCTTGGTGAGACTTCTGTCCGAAGTATGCTGAATCATCGATATCGCTCTTTTCGAGCTAGTTAGAGCGAGAAACACGTTATCTGGTGTTTCCACCACTCCACAGTGCGTTTGATATGCAGAACAGTAAATATCTAGGTTTTCGTGGGGTTTCAAGCTGAGATATGCATTTTCTGCGATAATCTTGTTGAGACTTCTGTCCGAAGTATGCAGAATCATCGAGATCGCTCGTTTCGAGCTACTTAATGCGCGAAACACGTTTTCTGGTGTTTTCGCCACTCCACAGTGCGTTTGATATGCAGAACCAGCGATATCTTGGCTTTCGTGGGGTTTCAAGCTGAGATATGCATTTTTTACGATAATCTTGGTGAGACTTCTGTCCGAAGTATGCTGAATCATCGATATCGCTCTTTTCGAGCTAGTTAGTGCGAGAAACACGTTATCTGGTGTTTCCACCACTCCACAGTGCGTGTGATATGCAGAACAGTAGATATCTTGGTTTTCGTGGGGTTTCAAGCTGAGATATGCATTTTCTGCGATAATCTTGTTGAGACATCTGTCCGAAGTATGCAGAATCATCGAGATCGCACTTTTCGAGCTATTTAATGCGAGAAACACGTTATCTGGGGTTTTCACCACTCCACAGTGCGTATGGTATGCAGAACCGGCGATATCTTGGTTTTCGTGGGGTTTCAAGCTGAGATATGCATTTTTTACGATAATTTTGGTGAGATTTCTGTCCGAAGTATGCAGAATCATCGAGATCGCTCGTCTCGAGCTATTTAATGCGAGAAACACGTTATCTGGTGTTTTCACCACTCCACAGTGCGTTTGATATGCAGAACTAGCGATATCTTGGTTTTCGTGGGGTTTCAAGCTGAGATACGCATTTTCTGCGATAATCTGGGTGAGTCTTCTGCCCGAAGTATGCTGAATCATCGAGACCGCTCTTTTCGAGATAGTTAGTGCGAGAAACACGTTATCTGGTGTTTTCACCACTCCACAGTGCGTTTGATATGCAGAACAGTACATATCTTGGTTTTCGTGGGGTTTCAAGCTGAGATATGCATTTTCTGCGATTATCTTGGTGAGTCTTCTGTCCGAAGTATGCTGAATCATCGAGACCACTATTTTCGAGCTAGTTAGTGCGAGAAACACGTTATCTGGTGTTTTCACCACTCCACAGTGCGTTTGATATGCAGAACAGTAGATATCTTGGTTTTCGTGGGGTTTCAAGCTGAGATATGCATTTTTTACTATAATTTTGGTGAGACTTCTGTCCGAAGTATGCAGAATCATCAAGATCGCTCGTCTCGAGCTATTTAATGCGAGAAACACGTTATCTGGTGTTTTCACCAATCCACAGTGCGTTTGATATGCAGAACCAGCGATATCTTGGTTTTCGTGGGTTTTCAAGCTGAGATATGCATTTTCTGCGATTATCTTGGTGAGTCTTCTGTCCGAAGTATGCTGAATCATCGAGACCGCTATTTTCGAGCTAGTTAGTGCGAGAAACACGTTATCTGGTGTTTTCACCACTCCACAGTGCGTTTGATATGCAGAACAGTAGATATCTTGGTTTTCGTGGGGTTTCAAGCTGAGATATGCATTTTCTGCGATAATCTTGTTGAGACTTCTGTCCGAAGTATGCAGAATCATCGAGATCGCTCGTTTCGAGCTATTTAATTCGAGAAACACGTTATCTGGTGTTTTCACCACTCCACAGTGCGTTGGATATGCAGAACCGGAGATATTTTGGTTTTCGTCGGGTTTCAAGCTGAGATATGCATTTTCTGCGATAATCTTGGTGAGACTTCTGTTACAAGTATGCAGAAACATCGAGAGCGCTCTTTTCGAGCTATTTAATGCGAGAAACTCGTTTTCTGGTGTTTTCACCACTAAACAGTTCGTTGGATATGCAGAACCGGAGATATCTTGGTTTTCGTGGGGTTTCAAGCTGAGATATGCATTTCCTGCGATAAGCTTGGTGTCACTTCTGTCCGAAGTATGCTGAATCATCTAGATCGCCCTTTCCGAGCTATTTAATGCGAGATACACGTTATCTGGTGTTTTCACCACTCCACAGTCCGTTTGATATGCAGAACCGACGATATCTTGGTTTTCGTGGGGTTTCAAGCAGAGATATGCATTTTCTGCGATAATCTTTGTGAGACTTCTGTCCGAAGTATGCAGAATCATCGAGATCGCTCGTTTCGAGCTATTCAATGCGAGAATCACGTTATCTGGTGTTTTCACCACTCCACGGTGCGTTTGAAATGCAGAACCGGCGATATCTTGGTTTTCGTGGGGTTTCAAGCTGAGATATGCATTTTCTGCGATAATCTTGGTGAGACTTCTGTCCGAAGTATGCTGAATCATCGAGATCGTCCTTTTCGAGCTAGTTAGTGCGAGATACACGTTATCTGATGTTTTCACCACTCCAGAGTGCGTTTGATATGCAGAACAGTAGATATCTTGGTTTTCGTGGGGTTTCAAGCTGAGATATGCATTTTCTGCGATAATCTTGTTGAGAATTCTGTCCGAAGTATGCAAAATCATCGAGATCGCTTGTTTCGAGCTATTTAATGCGAGAAACACGTTATCTGGTGTTTTCACCACTCCACAGTGCGTTTGACATGCAGAACCAGCGATATCTTGGTTTTCGTGGGGTTTCTAGCTGAGATATGCATTTTCTGCGATAATATTGGTGAGACTTCAGTCAGAAGTATGCAGAATCATCTAGATCGCTCTTTTCGAGCTACTTAATGCACGAAACACGTTTTCTGGTGGTTTCACCACTCTACAGTACGTTTGACATGCAGAACCGGAGATATCTTGGCTTCGGTCGGGTTTCAAGCTGAGATATGCATTTTCTACGATAATCCTGGTGAGACTTCTGTCAGAATTATGCAGAATCTTCGAGAACGCTCATTTCGAGCTACTTAATGCGCGAAACACGTTTTCTGGTGTTTTGACCACTCCACGGTACGTTTGATGTGCAGAACCGGAGATATATCGGTTTTCGTAGGGTGTCAAGCTGAGATATGCATTTTCTACGATAATATTGGTGAGACTTCAGTCAGAAGTATGCAGAATCATCTAGATCGCTCTTTTCGAGCTACTTAATGTACGAAACACGTTTTCTGGTGTTTTCACCACTCCACAGTACGTTTGACATGCAGAACCGGAGATATATCGGTTTTCGTCGGGTTTCAAGCTGAGATATGCATTTTCTACGATAATCCTGGTGAGACTTCTGTCAGAAGTATGCAGAATCTTCGAGAACGCTCTTTTCGAGCTACTTAATGCGCGAAACACGTTTTCTGGGGTTTTGGCCACTCCACGGTACGTTTAATGTGCAGAACCGGAGATAACTCGGTTTTCGTCGGGTTTCAAGCTGAGATATGCATTTTCTGCGATAATCTTGGTGAGACTTCTGTCCGAAGTATGCTGAATCATCGAGATCGCTCTTTTCGAGCTAGTTAGTGCGAGAAACACGTTATCTGGTGTTTTCACCACTCCACAGTGCGTTTGATATGCAGAACAGTAGATATCTTGGTTTTCGTGGGGTTTCAAGCTGAGATATGCATTTTCTGCGATAATCTTGTTGAGACTTCTGTCCGAAGTATGCAAAATCATCGAGATCGCTCGTTTCGAGCTATTTAATGCGAGAAACAGGTTATCTGGTGTTTTCACCACTCCACAGTGCGTTTGACATGCAGAACCAGCGATATCTTGGTTTTCGTGGGGTTTCAAGCTGAGATATGCATTTTCTGCGATAATATTGGTGAGACTTCAGTCAGAAGTATGCAGAATCATCTAGATCGCTCTTTTCGAGCTACTTAATGCACGAAACACGTTTTCTGGTGGTTTCACCACTCTACAGTACGTTTGACATGCAGAACCGGAGATATCTTGGCTTCGGTCGGGTTTCAAGCTGAGATATGCATTTTCTACGATAATCCTGGTGAGACTTCTGTCAGAATTATGCAGAATCCTCCAGAACGCTCATTTCGAGCTACTTAATGCGCGAAACACGTTTTCTGGTGTTTTGACCACTCCACGGTACGTTTGATGTGCAGAACCGGAGATATATCGGTTTTCGTAGGGTGTCAAGCTGAGATATGCATTTTCTACGATAATATTGGTGAGACTTCAGTCAGAAGTATGCAGAATCATCTAGATCGCTCTTTTCGAGCTACTTAATGTACGAAACACGTTTTCTGGTGTTTTCACCACTCCACAGTACGTATGACATGCAGAACCGGAGATATATCGGTTTTCGTCGGGTTTCAAGCTGAGATATGCATTTTCTACGATAATCCTGGTGAGACTTCTGTCAGAAGTATGCAGAATCTTCGAGAACGCTCTTTTCGAGCTACTTAATGCGCGAAACACGTTTTCTGGGGTTTTGGCCACTCCACGGTACGTTTAATGTGCAGAACCGGAGATAACTCGGTTTTCGTCGGGTTTCAAGCTGAGATATGCATTTTCTGCGATAATCTTGGTGAGACTTCTGTCCGAAGTATGCTGAATCATCGAGATCGCTCTTATCGAGCTAGTTAGTGCGAGAAACACGTTATCTGGTGTTTTCACCACTCCACAGTGCGTTTGATATGCAGAACAGTAGATATCTTGGTTTTCGTGGGGTTTCAAGCTGAGATATGCATTTTCTGCGATAATCTTGTTGAGACTTCTGTCCGAAGTATGCAGAATCATCGAGATCGCTCGTTTCGAGCTATTTAATGCGAGAAACACGTTATCTGGTGTTTTCACCACTCCACAGTGCGTTGGATATGCAGAACCGGAGATATTTTGGTTTTCGTCGGGTTTCAAGCTGAGATATGCATTTACTACGATAAGCTTGGTGAGACTTCTGTCCGAAGTATGCCTAAACATCGAGATCGCTCTTTTCGAGCTAGTTAATGCGAGAAAAACCTTATCCGGTGTTTTCACCACTCCACAGTGCGTTTGATATGCAGAACCAGCGATATCTTGGCTTTCGTGGGGTTTCAAGCTGAGATATGCATTTTTTACGATAATCTTGGTGAGACTTCTGTCCGAAATATGAAGAATCATCGAGATCGCTCTATTCGAGCTATTTAATGCGAGAAACACGTTTTCTGGGGTGTTCACCACTCCACAGTGCGTTTGATATGCAGAACCGGCGATATCTTGGATTTCGTGGGGTTTCAAGCTGAGATATGCATTTTCTGCGATAATCTTAGTGAGACTTCTGTCCGAAGTATGCTGAATCATCGAGATCTTCCTTTTCGAGCTAGTTAGTGCGAGAAACACGTTATCTGGTGTTTTCACCACTCCACAGTGCGTTTGACATGCAGAACCAGCGATATCTTGGTTTTCGTGGGGTTTCAAGCTGAGATATGCATTTTCTGCGATAATATTGGTGAGACTTCAGTCAGAAGTATGCAGAATCATCTAGATCGCTCTTTTCGAGCTACTTAATGTACGAAACACGTTTTCTGGTGTTTTCACCACTCCACAGTACGTTTGACATGCAGAACCGGAGATATCTTGGTTTCGGTCGGGTTTCAAGCTGAGATATGCATTTTCTACGATAATCCTGGTGAGACTTCTGTCTGAATTATGCAGAATCTTCGAGATCGCTCTGTTCGAGCTACTTAATGCGCGAAACACGTTTTCTGGTGTTTTCACCACTCCACGGTACGTTTGATGTGCAGAACCGGAGATATATCGGTTTTCGTCGGGTTTCAAGCTGAGATATGCATTTTCTACGATAATCCTGGTGAGACTTCTGTCAGAAGTATGCAGAATCTTCGAGAACGTTCTTTTCGAGCTACTTAATGCGCGAAACACGTTTTCTGGGGTTTTGGCCACTCCACGGTACGTTTAATGTGCAGAACCGGAGATAACTCGGTTTTCGTCGGGTTTCAAGCTGAGATATGCATTTTCTGCGATAATCTTGGTGAGACTTCTGTCCGAAGTATGCTGAATCATCGAGATCGCTCTTTTCGAGCTAGTTAGTGCGAGAAACACGTTATCTGGTGTTTTCACCACTCCACAGTGCGTTTGATATGCAGAACAGTAGATATCTTGGTTTTCGTGGGGTTTCAAGCTGAGATATGCATTTTCTGCGATAATCTTGTTGAGACTTCTGTCCGAAGTATGCAGAATCATCGAGATCGCTCGTTTCGAGCTATTTAATGCGAGAAACACGTTATCTGGTGTTTTTACCACTCCACAGTGCGTTGGATATGCAGAACCGGAGATATTTTGGTTTTCGTCGGGTTTCAAGCTGAGATATGCATTTACTACGATAAGCTTGGTGAGACTTCTGTCCGAAGTATGCCTAAACATCGAGATCGCTCTTTTCGAGCTAGTTAATGCGAGAAAAACCTTATCCGGTGTTTTCACCACTCC
The DNA here is from genome assembly GCA_951804975.1 of Anthophora plumipes. NCBI lineage: Eukaryota > Metazoa > Arthropoda > Insecta > Hymenoptera > Apidae > Anthophora > Anthophora plumipes. Next base: position 54,261 of record CATORF010000198.1, read on the forward strand.
ACAGTGCGTTTGATATGCAGAACCAGCGATATCTTGGCTTTCGTGGGGTTTCAAGCTGAGATATGCATTTTTTACGATAATCTTGGTGAGACTTCTGTCCGAAGTATGAAGAATCATCGAGATCGCTCTATTCGAGCTATTTAATGCGAGAAACACGTTTTCTGGGGTGTTCACCACTCCACAGTGCGTTTGATATGCAGAACCGGCGATACCTTGGTTTTCGTGGGGTTTCAAGCAGAGATATGCATTTTCTGCTATAATCTTGGTGAGACTTCTGTCGGAAGTATGCTGAATCATCGAGATCGCTCTTTTCGAGCTAGTTAGTGCGAGAAACAAGTTATCAGGTGTTTTCACCACTCCACAGTGCGTTTGATATGCAGAACAGTAAATACCTTGGTTTTCGTGGGGTTTCAAGCTGAGATATGCATTTTCTGCGATAATTTTGGTGAGACTTCTGTCAGAAGTATGCAGAATCTTCGAGAACGCTCTTTTCGAGCTACTTAATGCGCGAAACACGTTTTCTGCTGTTTTCACCACTCCACGGTACGTTTGATGAGCAGAACCGGAGATAACTCGGTTTTCGTCGGGTTTCAAGCTGAGATATGCATTTTCTACGATAATCTTGGTGAGACTTCTGTCAGAAGTATGCAGGATCTTCGAGAACGCTCTTTTCGAGCTAGTTAAAGCGAGGAAAACCTTATCCGGTGTTTTCACTACTCCACAGTGCGTTTGATATGCAAAACCGGCGATATTTTGGTTTTCGTCGGGTTTCAAGCTGAGATATGCATTTTCCACGATAATCTTGGTGAAACATCTGTCCGAAGTATGCAGAAACATCGGGAGCGCTCTTTTCGAGCTATTTAATGCGAGAAACTCGTTTTCTGGGGTTTTCACCACTCCACAGTTCGTTGGATATGCAGAACCGGAGATATCTTGGTTTTCGTGGGGTTTCAAGCTGGGATATGCATTTCCTGCGATAATCTTGGTGAGACTTCTGTCCGAAGTATGCTGAATCATCTAGAACGATCTTTTCGAGCTATTTAATTCGAGAAACACGTTATCTGGTGTTTTCACCACTCCACAGTGCGTTTGACATGCAGAACCAGCGATATCTTGGTTTTCGTGGGGTTTCAAGCTGAAATAAGCATTTTCTGCGATAATATTGGTGAGACTTCTGTCCGAAGTATGCTGTATCATCGAGATCGCTCTTTTCGAGCTAGTTAGTGCGAGAAACACGTTATCTGGTGTTTTCACCACTCCACAGTGCGTTGGATATGCAGAACCGGAGATATTTTGGTTTTCATCGGGTTTCAAACTGAGATATGCATTTTCTACGATAATTTTGGTGAGACTTCTGTCCGAAGTATGCAGAATCATCGAGATCGCTCGTTTCGAACTATTTAATGCGAGAAACACGTTATCTGGTGTTTTCACCACTCCACAGTGCGTTGGATATGCAGAACCGGAGATATTTTGGTTTTCGTCGGGTTTCAAGCTGAGATATGTATTTTCTGCGATAATCTTGGTGAGACTTCTGTTCGAAGTATGCAGAATCATCGAGATCGCACTTTTCGAGCTATTTAATGCGACAAACACTTTATCTGGTGTTTTCACCACACCACAGTGCGTTTGATATGCAGAACCAGCGAAATCTTGGTTTTCGTGGGGTTTCAAGCTGAGATATGCATTTTTTACGATAATCTTGGTGAGACTTCTGTCCGAAGTATGCTTAATCATCGAGATCGCTCTATTCGAGCTATTTAATGCGAGAAACACGTCATCTGGTGTTTTCACCACTCCACAGTGCGTATGATATACAGAACCGACGATATCTTGGTTTTCGTGGGGTTTCAAGCTCAGATATGCATTTTCTGCGATAATCATGGTGAGACTTCTGTCCGAAGTATGCAGAGTCATCGAGATCGTACTATTCGAGCTATTTAATGCGAAAAACACGTTATCTGGTGTTTTCACCACTCCACAGTGCGTATGATATGCAGAACCGACGATATCTTGGTTTTCGTGGGGTTTCAAGCTCAGATATGCATTTTCTGCGATAATCTTGGTGAGACTTCTGTCCGAAGTATGCAGAAACATGGAGATCGCTCTTTTCGACCTATTGAATGCGAGAAACACGTTATCTGGTGTTTTCACCACTCCACAGTGCGTTTGATATGCAGAACCAGCGAAATCTTGGTTTTCGTTGGGTTTCAAGCTGAGATATGCATTTTTTACGATAATCATGGTGAGACTTCTGTCCGAAGTATGCAGAATCATCGAGATCGCACTTTTCGAGCTATTTAATGCGACAAACACGTTATCTGGTGTTTTCACCACTCCACAGTGCGTATGATATACAGAACCGACGATATCTTGGTTTTCGTGGGGTTTCAAGCTCAGATATGCATTTTCTGCGATAATCATGGTGAGACTTCTGTCCGAAGTATGCTGAGTCATCGAGATCGCACTTTTCGAGCTATTTAATGCGACAAACACGTTATCTGGTGTTTTCAGCACTCCACAGTGCGTTTGATATGCAGAACCAGCGAAATCTTGGTTTTCGTGGGGTTTCAAGCTGAGATATGCATTTTTTTACGATAATCTTGGTGAGACTTCTGTCCGAAGTATGCTTAATCATCGAGATCGCTCGTTTCGAGCTATTTAATGCGACAAACACGTTATCTGGTGTTTTCAGCACTCCACAGTGCGTTCGATATGCAGAACCAGCGATATCTGGGTTTTCGTGGGGTTTCAAGCTGAGATATGCATTTTCTACGATTAGCTTGGTGAAACATCTGTCCGAAGTATGCAGAAACGTCGAGAGCGCTCTTTTCGAGCTATTTAATGCGAGAAACACGTTTTCTGGGGTTTTGACCACTCCACAGTGCGTTGGATATGCAGAACCGGAGATAACTCGGTTTTCGTCGGGTTTCAAGCTGAGATATGTATTTTTTACGATAATTTTGGTGAGACTTCTGTCCGAAGTATGCAGAATCATCGAGATCGCTCGTTTCGAGCTATTTAATGCGAGAAACACGTTATCTGGTGTTTTCTCCACTCCACAGTGCGTTTGATATGCAGAACAGGCGATATCTTGGTTTTCGTGGGGTTTCAAGCTGAGATATGCATTTCCTGCGATAATCTTGGTGAGACTCCTGTCCGAAGTATGCTGAATCATCGAGATCGCTCTTTTCGAGCTATTTAATGCGAGAAACACGTTCTCTGGTTATTTTCACCACTCCACAGTGCGTTTGATATGCAGAACCGGCAACATCTTGATTTTCGTGAGGTTTCGAGCTGAGATATGCATTTTCTGCGATAATTTTGGTGAGACTTCTGTCAGAAGTATGCAGAATCTTCGAGAACGCTCTTTTCGAGCTACTTAATGCGCGAAACACGTTTTCTGCTGTTTTCACCACTCCACGGTACGTTTGATGTGCAGAACCGGAGATAACTCGGTTTTCGTCGGGTTTCAAGCTGAGATATGCATTTTCTACGATAATCTTGGTGAGACTTCTGTCAGAAGTATGCAGGATCTTCGAGAACGCTCTTTTCGAGCTAGTTAAAGCGAGGAAAACCTTATCCGGTGTTTTCACTACTCCACAGTGCGTTTGATATGCAAAACCGGCGATATTTTGGTTTTCGTCGGGTTTCAAGCTGAGATATGCATTTTCCACGATAATCTTGGTGAAACATCTGTCCGAAGTATGCAGAAACATCGGGAGCGCTCTTTTCGAGCTATTTAATGCGAGAAACTCGTTTTCAGGGGTTTTCACCACTCCACAGTTCGTTGGATATGCAGAACCGGAGATATCTTGGTTTTCGTGGGGTTTCAAGCTGGGATATGCATTTCCTGCGATAATCTTGGTGAGACTTCTGTCCGAAGTATGCTGAATCATCTAGAACGCTCTTTTCGAGCTATTTAATGCGAGAAACACGTTATCTGGTGTTTTCACCACTCCACAGTGCGTTTGACATGCAGAACCAGCGATATCTTGGTTTTCGTGGGGTTTCAAGCTGAAATATGCATTTTCTGCGATAATATTGGTGAGACTTCTGTCCGAAGTATGCTGTATCATCGAGATCGCTCTTTTCGAGCTAGTTAGTGCGAGAAACACGTTATCTGGTGTTTTCACCACTCCACAGTGCGTTGGATATGCAGAACCGGAGATATTTTGGTTTTCATCGGGTTTCAAACTGAGATATGCATTTTCTACGATAATTTTGGTGAGACTTCTGTCCGAAGTATGCAGAATCATCGAGATCGCTCGTTTCGAGCTATTTAATGCGAGAAACACGTTATCTGGTGTTTTCACCACTCCACAGTTCGTTGGATATGCAGAACAGTAGATATCCTGGTTTTCGTGGGGTTTCAAGCAGAGATATGCATTTTCTGCGATAATCTTGGTGAGACTTCTGTTAGAAGTATGCAGAATCATCGAGATCGCTCGTTTCGAACTATTTAATGCGAGAAACACGTTATCTGGTGTTTTCACCACTCCACAGTGCGTTGGATATGCAGAACAGGCGATATCTTGGTTTTCGTGGGGTTTCAAGCTGAGATATGCATTTCCTGCGATAATCTTGGTGAGACTCCTGTCCGAAGTATGCTGAATCATCGAGATCGCTCTTTTCGAGCTATTTAATGCGAGAAACACGTTCTCTGGTTATTTTCACCACTCCACAGTGCGTTTGATATGCAGAACCGGCAACATCTTGATTTTCGTGAGGTTTCGAGCTGAGATATGCATTTTCTGCGATAATTTTGGTGAGACTTCTGTCAGAAGTATGCAGAATCTTCAAGAACGCTCTTTTCGAGCTACTTAATGCGCGAAACACGTTTTCTGCTGTTTTCACCACTCCACGGTACGTTTGATGTGCAGAACCGGAGATAACTCGGTTTTCGTCGGGTTTCAAGCTGAGATATGCATTTTCTACGATAATCTTGGTGAGACTTCTGTCAGAAGTATGCAGGATCTTCGAGAACGCTCTTTTCGAGCTAGTTAAAGCGAGGAAAACCTTATCCGGTGTTTTCACTACTCCACAGTGCGTTTGATATGCAAAACCGGCGATATTTAGGTTTTCGTCGGGTTTCAAGCTGAGATATGCATTTTCCACGATAATCTTGGTGAAACATCTGTCCGAAGTATGCAGAAACATCGGGAGCGCTCTTTTCGAGCTATTTAATGCGAGAAACTCGTTTTCTGGGGTTTTCACCACTCCACAGTTCGTTGGATATGCAGAACCGGAGATATCTTGGTTTTCGTGGGGTTTCAAGCTGGGATATGCATTTCCAGCGATAATCTTGGTGAGACTTCTGTCCGAAGTATGCTGAATCATCTAGAACGCTCTTTTCGAGCTATTTAATGCGAGAAACACGTTATCTGGTGTTTTCACCACTCCACAGTGCGTTTGACATGCAGAACCAGCGATATCTTGGTTTTCGTGGGGTTTCAAGCTGAAATATGCATTTTCTGCGATAATATTGGTGAGACTTCTGTCCGAAGTATGCTGTATCATTGAGATCGCTCTTTTCGAGCTATTTAATGCGACAAACACGTTTTCTGGGGTTTTCACCACTCCACAGTTCGTTAGATATGCAGAACAGGAGATATCTTGGTTTTCGTGGGGTTTCTAGCAGAGATATGCATTTTCTGCGATAATCTTGGTGAGACCTCTGTCCGAAGTATGCAGAAACATCGGGAGCGCTCTTTTCGAGCTATTTAATGCGAGAAACTCGTTTTCTGGGGTTTTCACCACTCCACAGTTCGTTGGATATGCAGAACCGGAGATATCTTGGTTTTCGTGGGGTTTCAAGCTGGGATATGCATTTCCAGCGATAATCTTGGTGAGACTTCTGTCCGAAGTATGCTGAATCATCTAGAACGCTCTTTTCGAGCTATTTAATGCGAGAAACACGTTATCTGGTGTTTTCACCACTCCACAGTGCGTTTGACATGCAGAACCAGCGATATCTTGGTTTTCGTGGGGTTTCAAGCTGAAATATGCATTTTCTGCGATAATATTGGTGAGACTTCTGTCCGAAGTATGCTGTATCATTGAGATCGCTCTTTTCGAGCTAGTTAGTGCGAGAAACACGTTATCTGGTGTTTTCACCACTCCACAGTGCGTTGGATATGCAGAACCGGAGATATTTTGGTTTTCATCGGGTTTCAAACTGAGATATGCATTTTCTACGATAATTTTGGTGAGACTTCTGTCCGAACTATGCAGAATCATCGAGATCGCTCGTTTCGAGCTATTTAATGCGAGAAACACGTTATCTGGTGTTTTCACCACTCCACAGTTCGTTGGATATGCAGAACAGTAGATATCCTGGTTTTCGTGGGGTTTCAAGCAGAGATATGCATTTTCTGCGATAATCTTGGTGAGACTTCTGTTAGAAGTATGCAGAATCGTCGAGATCGCTCGTTTCGAACTATTTAATGCGAGAAACACGTTATCTGGTGTTTTCACCACTCCACAGTGCGTTGGATATGCAGAACCGGAGATATTTTGGTTTTCGTCGGGTTTCAAGCTGAGATATGTATTTTCTGCGATAATCTTGGTGAGACTTCTGTTCGAAGTATGCAGAATCATCGAGATCGCACTTTTCGAGCTATTTAATGCGACAAACACGTTATCTGTTGTTTTCAGCACACCACAGTGCGTTTGATATCCAGAACCAGCGAAATCTTGGTTTTCGTGGGGTTTCAAGCTGAGATATGCATTTTCTGCGATAATCTTGGTGAGACGTCTGTCCGAAGTATGCAGAGTCATCGAGATCGTACTTTTCGAGCTATTTAATGCGACAAACACGTTTTCTGGGGTTTTCACCACTCCACAGTTCGTTAGATATGCAGAACAGGAGATATCTTGGTTTTCGTGGGGTTTCTAGCAGAGATATGCATTTTCTGCGATAATCTTGGTGAGACCTCTGTCCGAAGTATGCAGAAACATCGGGAGCGCTCTTTTCGAGCTATTTAATGCGAGAAACTCGTTTTCTGGGGTTTTCACCACTCCACAGTGCGTTTGACATGCAGAACCAGCGATATCTTGGTTTTCGTGGGGTTTCAAGCTGAAATATGCATTTTCTGCGATAATATTGGTGAGACTTCTGTCCGAAGTATGCTGTATCATTGAGATCGCTCTTTTCGAGCTAGTTAGTGCGAGAAACACGTTATCTGGTGTTTTCACCACTCCACAGTGCGTTGGATATGCAGAACCGGAGATATTTTGGTTTTCATCGGGTTTCAAACTGAGATATGCATTTTCTACGATAATTTTGGTGAGACTTCTGTCCGAAGTATGCAGAATCATCGAGATCGCTCGTTTCGAGCTATTTAATGCGAGAAACACGTTATCTGGTGTTTTCACCACTCCACAGTTCGTTGGATATGCAGAACAGTAGATATCCTGGTTTTCGTGGGGTTTCAAGCAGAGATATGCATTTTCTGCGATAATCTTGGTGAGACTTCTGTTAGAAGTATGCAGAATCATCGAGATCGCTCGTTTCGAACTATTTCATGCGAGAAACACGTTATCTGGTGTTTTCACCACTCCACAGTGCGTTGGATATGCAGAACCGGAGATATTTTGGTTTTCGTCGGGTTTCAAGCTGAGATATGTATTTTCTGCGATAATCTTGGTGAGACTTCTGTTCGAAGTATGCAGAATCATCGAGATCGCACTTTTCGAGCTATTTAATGCGACAAACACGTTATCTGTTGTTTTCAGCACACCACAGTGCGTTTGATATCCAGAACCAGCGAAATCTTGGTTTTCGTGGGGTTTCAAGCTCAGATATGCATTTTCTGCGATAATCTTGGTGAGACGTCTGTCCGAAGTATGCAGAGTCATCGAGATCGTACTTTTCGAGCTATTTAATGCGACAAACACGTTTTCTGGGGTTTTCACCACTCCACAGTTCGTTAGATATGCAGAACAGGAGATATCTTGGTTTTCGTGGGGTTTCTAGCAGAGATATGCATTTTCTGCGATAATCTTGGTGAGACCTCTGTCCGAAGTATGCAGAAACATCGGGAGCGCTCTTTTCGAGCTATTTAATGCGAGAAACTCGTTTTCTGGGGTTTTCACCACTCCACAGTTCGTTGGATATGCAGAACCGGAGATATCTTGGTTTTCGTGGGGTTTCAAGCTGGGATATGCATTTCCAGCGATAATCTTGGTGAGACTTCTGTCCGAAGTATGCTGAATCATCTAGAACGCTCTTTTCGAGCTATTTAATGCGAGAAACACGTTATCTGGTGTTTTCACCACTCCACAGTGCGTTTGACATGCAGAACCAGCGATATCTTGGTTTTCGTGGGGTTTCAAGCTGAAATATGCATTTTCTGCGATAATATTGGTGAGACTTCTGTCCGAAGTATGCTGTATCATTGAGATCGCTCTTTTCGAGCTAGTTAGTGCGAGAAACACGTTATCTGGTGTTTTCACCACTCCACAGTGCGTTGGATATGCAGAACCGGAGATATTTTGGTTTTCGTCGGGTTTCAAGCTGAGATATGTATTTTCTGCGATAATCTTGGTGAGACTTCTGTTCGAAGTATGCAGAATCATCGAGATCGCACTTTTCGAGCTATTTAATGCGACAAACACGTTATCTGTTGTTTTCAGCACACCACAGTGCGTTTGATATCCAGAACCAGCGAAATCTTGGTTTTCGTGGGGTTTCAAGCTGAGATATGCATTTTTTACGATAATCTTGGTGAGACTTCTGTCCGAAGTATGCTTAATCATCGAGATCGCTCTATTCGAGCTATTTAATGCGAGAAACACGTTATCTGGTGTTTTCACCACTCCACAGTGCGTATGATATACAGAACCGACGATATCTTGGTTTTCGTGGGGTTTCAAGCTCAGATATGCATTTTCTGCGATAATCATTGTGAGACTTCTGTCCGAAGTATGCAGAGTCATCGAGATCGTACTATTCGAGCTATTTAATGCCAAAAACACGTTATCTGGTGTTTTCACCACTCCACAGTGCGTATGATATGCAGAACCGACGATATCTTGGTTTTCGTGGGGTTTCAAGCTCAGATATGCATTTTCTGCGATAATCTTGGTGAGACTTCTGTCCGAAGTATGCAGAAACATGGAGATCGCTCTTTTCGACCTATTGAATGCGAGAAACACGTTATCTGGTGTTTTCACCACTCCACAGTGCGTTTGATATGCAGAACCAGCGAAATCTTGGTTTTCGTTGGGTTTCAAGCTGAGATATGCATTTTTTACGATAATCATGGTGAGACTTCTGTCCGAAGTATGCAGAATCATCGAGATCGCACTTTTCGAGCTATTTAATGCGACAAACACGTTATCTGGTGTTTTCAGCACACCACAGTGCGTTTGATATGCAGAACCAGCGAAATCTTGGTTTTCGTGGTGTTTCAAGCTGAGATATGCATTTTTTACGATAATCTTGGTGAGACTTCTGTCCGAAGTATGCTTAATCATCGAGATCGCTCTATTCGAGCTATTTAATGCGAGAAACACGTTATCTGGTGTTTTCACCACTCCACAGTGCGTATGATATACAGAACCGACGATATCTTGGTTTTCGTGGGGTTTCAAGCTCAGATATGCATTTTCTGCGATAATCATGGTGAGACTTCAGTCCGAAGTATGCAGAGTCATCGAGATCGCTCTTTTCGAGCTATTTAATGCGAGAAACAAGTTATCTGGTGTTTTCACCACTCCGCAGTGCGTTTGATATGCAGAACCAGCGAAATCTTGGTTTTCGTGGGGTTTCAAGCTCAGATATGCATTTTCTGCGATAATCTTGGTGAGACTTCTGTCCGAAGTATGGTTAATCATCGAGATCGCTCTATTCGAGATATTTAATGCGAGAAACACGTTATCTGGTGTTTTCACCACTCCACAGTGCGTATGATATGCAGAAGCGACGATATCTTGGTTTTCGTGGGGTTTCAAGCTCAGATATGCATTTTCTGCGATAATCTTGGTGAGACTTCTGTCCGAAGTATGCAGAGTCATCGAGATCGTACTTTCCGAGCTATTTAATGCGACAAACACGTTTTCTGGGGTTTTCACCACTCCACAGTTCGTTAGATATGCAGAACAGGAGATATCTTGGTTTTCGTGGGGTTTCTAGCAGAGATATGCATTTTCTGCGATAATCTTGGTGAGACCTCTGTCCGAAGTATGCAGAAACATCGGGAGCGCTCTTTTCGAGCTATTTAATGCGAGAAACTCGTTTTCTGGGGTTTTCACCACTCCACAGTTCGTTGGATATGCAGAACCGGAGATATCTTGGTTTTCGTGGGGTTTCAAGCTGGGATATGCATTTCCAGCGATAATCTTGGTGAGACTTCTGTCCGAAGTATGCTGAATCATCTAGAACGCTCTTTTCGAGCTATTTAATGCGAGAAACACGTTATCTGGTGTTTTCACCACTCCACAGTGCGTTTGACATGCAGAACCAGCGATATCTTGGTTTTCGTGGGGTTTCAAGCTGAAATATGCATTTTCTGCGATAATATTGGTGAGACTTCTGTCCGAAGTATGCTGTATCATTGAGATCGCTCTTTTCGAGCTAGTTAGTGCGAGAAACACGTTATCTGGTGTTTTCACCACTCCACAGTGCGTTGGATATGCAGAACCGGAGATATTTTGGTTTTCATCGGGTTTCAAACTGAGATATGCATTTTCTACGATAATTTTGGTGAGACTTCTGTCCGAAGTATGCAGAATCATCGAGATCGCTCGTTTCGAGCTATTTAATGCGAGAAACACGTTATCTGGTGTTTTCACCACTCCACAGTTCGTTGGATATGCAGAACAGTAGATATCCTGGATTTCGTGGGGTTTCAAGCAGAGATATGCATTTTCTGCGATAATCTTGGTGAGACTTCTGTTAGAAGTATGCAGAATCATCGAGATCGCTCGTTTCGAACTATTTAATGCGAGAAACACGTTATCTGGTGTTTTCACCACTCCACAGTGCGTTGGATATGCAGAACCGGAGATATTTTGGTTTTCGTCGGGTTTCAAGCTGAGATATGTATTTTCTGCGATAATCTTGGTGAGACTTCTGTTCGAAGTATGCAGAATCATCGAGATCGCACTTTTCGAGCTATTTAATGCGACAAACACGTTATCTGTTGTTTTCAGCACACCACAGTGCGTTTGATATCCAGAACCAGCGAAATCTTGGTTTTCGTGGGGTTTCAAGCTGAGATATGCATTTTTTACGATAATCTTGGTGAGACTTCTGTCCGAAGTATGCTTAATCATCGAGATCGCTCTATTCGAGCTATTTAATGCGAGAAACACGTTATCTGGTGTTTTCACCACTCCACAGTGCGTATGATATACAGAACCGACGATATCTTGGTTTTCGTGGGGTTTCAAGCTCAGATATGCATTTTCTGCGATAATCATTGTGAGACTTCTGTCCGAAGTATGCAGAGTCATCGAGATCGTACTATTCGAGCTATTTAATGCGAAAAACACGTTATCTGGTGTTTTCACCACTCCACAGTGCGTATGATATGCAGAACCGACGATATCTTGGTTTTCGTGGGGTTTCAAGCTCAGATATGCATTTTCTGCGATAATCTTGGTGAGACTTCTGTCCGAAGTATGCAGAAACATGGAGATCGCTCTTTTCGACCTATTGAATGCGAGAAACACGTTATCTGGTGTTTTCACCACTCCACAGTGCGTTTGATATGCAGAACCAGCGAAATCTTGGTTTTCGTTGGGTTTCAAGCTGAGATATGCATTTTTTACGATAATCATGGTGAGACTTCTGTCCGAAGTATGCAGAATCATCGAGATCGCACTTTTCGAGCTATTTAATGCGACAAACACGTTATCTGGTGTTTTCAGCACACCACAGTGCGTTTGATATGCAGAACCAGCGAAATCTTGGTTTTCGTGGTGTTTCAAGCTGAGATATGCATTTTTTACGATAATCTTGGTGAGACTTCTGTCCGAAGTATGCTTAATCATCGAGATCGCTCTATTCGAGCTATTTAATGCGAGAAACACGTTATCTGGTGTTTTCACCACTCCACAGTGCGTATGATATACAGAACCGACGATATCTTGGTTTTCGTGGGGTTTCAAGCTCAGATATGCATTTTCTGCGATAATCATGGTGAGACTTCAGTCCGAAGTATGCAGAGTCATCGAGATCGCTCTTTTCGAGCTATTTAATGCGAGAAACAAGTTATCTGGTGTTTTCACCACTCCGCAGTGCGTTTGATATGCAGAACCAGCGAAATCTTGGTTTTCGTGGGGTTTCAAGCTCAGATATGCATTTTCTGCGATAATCTTGGTGAGACTTCTGTCCGAAGTATGGTTAATCATCGAGATCGCTCTATTCGAGATATTTAATGCGAGAAACACGTTATCTGGTGTTTTCACCACTCCACAGTGCGTATGATATGCAGAACCGACGATATCTTGGTTTTCGTGGGGTTTCAAGCTCAGATATGCATTTTCTGCGATAATCTTGGTGAGACTTCTGTCCGAAGTATGCAGAGTCATCGAGATCGTACTTTCCGAGCTATTTAATGCGACAAACACGTTTTCTGGGGTTTTCACCACTCCACAGTTCGTTGGATATGCAGAACAGGAGATATCTTGGTTTTCGTGGGGTTTCTAGCAGAGATATGCATTTTCTGCGATAATCTTGGTGAGACTTCTGTCCGAAGTATGCAGAGTCATCGAGATCGCTCTTTTCGAGCTATTTAATGCGAGAAACAAGTTATCTGGTGTTTTCACCACTCCGCAGTGCGTTTGATATGCAGAATCAGCGATATTTTGGTTTTCGTGGGGTTTCAAGCTCAGATATGCATTTTCTGCGATAATCTTGGTGAGACGTCTGTCCGAAGTATGCAGAGTCATCGAGATCGTACTTTTCGAGCTATTTAATGCGACAAGAACGTTTTCTGGGGTTTTCACCACTCCACAGTTCGTTAGATATGCAGAACAGGAGATATCTTGGTTTTCGTGGGGTTTCTAGCAGAGATATGCATTTTCTGCGATAATCTTGGTGAGACCTCTGTCCGAAGTATGCAGAAACATGGAGATCGCTCTTTTCGACCTATTGAATGCGAGAAACACGTTATCTGGTGTTTTCACCACTCCACAGTGCGTTTGATATGCAGAACCAGCGAAATCTTGGTTTTCGTTGGGTTTCAAGCTGAGATATGCATTTTTTACGATAATCTTGATGAGACTTCTGTCCGAAGTATGCAGAAACATCGAGATCGCACTTTTCGAGCTATTTAATGCGACAAACACGTTATCTGGTGTTTTCAGCACTCCACAGTGCGTTTGATATGCAGAACCAGCGAAATCTTGGTTTTCGTGGGGTTTCAAGCTGAGATATGCATTTTTTACGATAATCATGGTGAGACTTCTGTCCGAAGTATGCAGAATCATCGAGATCGCACTTTTCAAGCTATTTAATGCGAGAAACAAGTTATCTGGTGTTTTCACCACTCCACAGTGCGTTTGATATGCAGAACCACCGATATCTTGGTTTACGTGGGGTTTCAAGCTCAGATATGCATTTTCTGCGATAATCTTGGTGAGACTTCAGTCCGAAGTATGCAGAATCATCGAGATCGTACTATTCGAGCTATTTAATGCGAAAAACACGTTATCTGGTGTTTTCACCACTCCACAGTGCGTTTGATATGCAGAACCAGCGAAATCTTGGTTTTCGTGGGGTTTCAAGCTGAGATATGCATTTTTTTACGATAATCTTGGTGAGACTTCTGTCCGAAGTATGCTTAATCATCGAGATCGCTCGTTTCCAGCTGTTTAATGCGAGAAACAAGTTATCTGGTGTTTTCACCACTCTACAGTGCGTTTGATATGCAGAACCGGCGATACCTTGGTTTTCGTGGGGTTTCAAGCAGAGATATGCATTTTCTGCTATAATCTTGGTGAGACTTCTGTCGGAAGTATGCTGAATCATCGAGATCGCTCTTTTCGAGCTAGTTTGTGCGAGAAACAAGTTATCTGGTGTTTTCACCACTCCACAGTGCGTTTGATATGCAGAACAGTAAATACCTTGGTTTTCGTGGGGTTTCAAGCTGAGATATGCATTTCCTGCGATAATCTTGGTGAGACTCCTGTCCGAAGTATGCTGAATCATCGAGATCGCTCTTTTCGAGCTGTTTGATGCGAGAAACACGTTCTCTGGTTATTTTCACCACTCCACAGTGCGTTTGATATGCAGAACCGGCAACATCTTGATTTTCGTGAGGTTTCGAGCTGAGATATGCATTTTCTGCGATAATTTTGGTGAGACTTCTGTCAGAAGTATGCAGAATCTTCGAGAACGCTCTTTTCGAGCTACTTAATGCGCGAAACACGTTTTCTGCTGTTTTCACCACTCCACGGTACGTTTGATGTGCAGAACCGGAGATAACTCGGTTTTCGTCGGGTTTCAAGCTGAGATATGCATTTTCTACGATAATCTTGGTGAGACTTCTGTCAGAAGTATGCAGGATCTTCGAGAACGCTCTTTTCGAGCTAGTTAAAGCGAGGAAAACCTTATCCGGTGTTTTCACTACTCCACAGTGCGTTTGATATGCAAAACCGGCGATATTTTGGTTTTCGTCGGGTTTCAAGCTGAGATATGCATTTTCCACGATAATCTTGGTGAGACTTCTGTCCGAAGTATGCTGTATCATCGAGATCGCTCTTTTCGAGCTAGTTAGTGCGAGAAACACGTTATCTGGTGTTTTCACCACTCCACAGTGCGTTGGATATGCAGAACCGGAGATATTTTGGTTTTCATCGGGTTTCAAACTGAGATATGCATTTTCTACGATAATTTTGGTGAGACTTCTGTCCGAAGTATGCAGAATCATCGAGATCGCTCGTTTCGAGCTATTTAATGCGAGAAACACGTTATCTGGTGTTTTCACCACTCCACAGTTCGTTGGATATGCAGAACAGTAGATATCCTGGTTTTCGTGGGGTTTCAAGCAGAGATATGCATTTTCTGCGATAATCTTGGTGAGACTTCTGTTAGAAGTATGCAGAATCATCGAGATCGCTCGTTTCGAACTATTTAATGCGAGAAACACGTTATCTGGTGTTTTCACCACTCCACAGTGCGTTGGATATGCAGAACCGGAGATATTTTGGTTTTCGTCGGGTTTCAAGCTGAGATATGTATTTTCTGCGATAATCTTGGTGAGACTTCTGTTCGAAGTATGCAGAATCATCGAGATCGCACTTTTCGAGCTATTTAATGCGACAAACACGTTATCTGGTGTTTTCAGCACACCACAGTGCGTTTGATATCCAGAACCAGCGAAATCTTGGTTTTCGTGGGGTTTCAAGCTCAGATATGCATTTTCTGCGATAATCTTGGTGAGACTTCCGTCCGAAGTATGCAGAAACATGGAGATCGCTCTTTTCGACCTATTGAATGCGAGAAACCCGTTATCTGGTGTTTTCACCAGTCCACAGTGCGTTTGATATGCAGAACCAGCGAAATCTTGGTTTTCGTTGGGTTTCAAGCTGAGATATGCATTTTTTACGATAATCATGGTGAGACTTCTGTCCGAAGTATGCAGAATCATCGAGATCGCACTTTTCGAGCTATTTAATGCGACAAACACGTTATCTGGTGTTTTCAGCACACCACAGTGCGTTTGATATTCAGAACCAGCGAAATCTTGGTTTTCGTGGGGTTTCAAGCTGAGATATGCATTTTTTACGATAATCTTGGTGAGACTTCTGTCCGAAGTATGCTTAATCATCGAGATCGCTCTATTCGAGCTATTTAATGCGAGAAACACTTTATCTGGTGTTTTCACCACTCCGCAGTGCGTTTGATATGCAGAACCTGCGAAATCTTGGTTTTCGTGGGGTTTCAAGCTCAGATATGCATTTTCTGCGATAATCATGGTGAGACTTCAGTCCGAAGTATGCAGAGTCATCGAGATCGCTCTTTTCGAGCTATTTAATGCGAGAAACAAGTTATCTGGTGTTTTCACCACTCCGCAGTGCGTTTGATATGCAGAACCGACGATATCTTGGTTTTCGTGGGGTTTCAAGCTCAGATATGCATTTTCTGCGATAATCTTGGTGAGACTTCTGTCCGAAGTATGCAGAGTCATCGAGATCGTACTTTTCGAGCTATTTAATGCGACAAACACGTTTTCTGGGGTTTTCACCACTCCACAGTTCGTTGGATATGCAGAACAGGAGATATCTTGGTTTTCGTGGTATTTCTAGCAGAGATATGCATTTTCTGCGATAATCTTGGTGAGACTTCTGTCCGAAGTATGCAGAGTCATCGAGATCGCTCTTTTCGAGCTATTTAATGCGAGAAACAAGTTATCTGGTGTTTTCACCACTCCGCAGTGCGTTTGATATGCAGAACCAGCGATATCTTGGTTTTCGTGGGGTTTCAAGCTCAGATATGCATTTTCTGCGATAATCTTGGTGAGACTTCTGTCCGAAGTATGCAGAGTCATCGAGATCGTACTTTTCGAGCTATTTAATGCGACAAACACGTTTTCTGGGGTTTTCACCACTCCACAGTTCGTTAGATATGCAGAACAGGAGATATCTTGGTTTTCGTGGGGTTTCTAGCAGAGATATGCATTTTCTGCGATAATCTGGGTGAGACCTCTGTCCGAAGTATGCAGAAACATGGAGATCGCTCTTTTCGACCTATTGAATGCGAGAAACACGTTATCTGGTGTTTTCACCACTCCACAGTGCGTTTGATATGCAGAACCAGCGAAATCTTGGTTTTCGTTGGGTTTCAAGCTGAGATATGCATTTTTTACGATAATCATGGTGAGACTTCTGTCCGAAGTATGCAGAATCATCGAGATCGCACTTTTCGAGCTATTTAATGCGACAAACACGTTATCTGGTGTTTTCAGCACTCCACAGTGCGTTCGATATGCAGAACCAGCGATATCTGGGTTTTCGTGGGGTTTCAAGCTGAGATATGCATTTTTTACGATAATCTTGATGAGACTTCTGTCCGAAGTATGCAGAAACATCGAGATCGCACTTTTCGAGCTATTTAATGCGACAAACACGTTATCTGGTGTTTTCAGCACTCCACAGTGCGTTCGATATGCAGAACCAGCGATATCTGGGTTTTCGTGGGGTTTCAAGCTGAGATATGCATTTTTTACGATAATCTTGATGAGACTTCTGTCCGAAGTATGCTGAATCATCGAGATCGCTCTTTTCGTGCTAGTTAGTGCGAGAAACACGTTATCTGGTGTTTTCACCACTCCACAGTGCGTTTGATATGCAGAACCGGCGATATCTTGGTTTTCGTGGGGTTTCAAGCTGAGATATTCATTTTCTGCGATAATCTTGGTGAGACTTCTGTCCGAAGTATGCTTAATCATCGAGATCGCTCGTTTCGAGCTATTTAATGCGAGAAACAAGTTATCTGGTGTTTTCACCACTCCAGAGTGCGTTTGATATGCAGAAACAGCGATATCTTGGTTTTCGTGGGGTTTCAAGCTGAGATATGCATTTTTTACGATAATCATGGTGAGACTTCTGTCCGAAGTATGCAGAATCATCGAGATCGCACTTTTCAAGCTATTTAATGCGAGAAACAAGTTATCTGGTGTTTTCACCACTCCACAGTGCGTTTGATATGCAGAACCACCGATATCTTGGTTTACGTGGGGTTTCAAGCTCAGATATGCATTTTCTGCGATAATCTTGGTGAGACTTCAGTCCGAAGTATGCAGAATCATCGAGATCGTACTATTCGAGCTATTTAATGCGAAAAACACGTTATCTGGTGTTTTCACCACTCCACAGTGCGTTTGATATGCAGAACCTGCGAAATCTTGGTTTTCGTGGGGTTTCAAGCTGAGATATGCATTTTTTTACGATAATCTTGGTGAGACTTCTGTCCGAAGTATGCTTAATCATCGAGATCGCACGTTTCCAGCTATTTAATGCGAGAAACAAGTTATCTGGTGTTTTCACCACTCCACAGTGCGTTTGATATGCAGAAACAGCGATATCTTGGTTTTCGTGGGGTTTCAAGCTGAGATATGCATTTTTTTACGATAATCTTGGTGAGACTTCTGTCCGAAGTATGCTTAATCATCGAGATCGCTCGTTTCGAGCTATTTAATGCGAGAAACAAGTTATCTGGTGTTTTCACCACTCCACAGTGCGTTTGATATGCAGAACCAGCGATATCTTGGTTTACGTGGGGTTTCTAGCTCAGATATGCATTTTTTTACGATAATATTGGTGAGACTTCAGTCCGAAGTATGCAGAATCATCGAGATCGTACTATTCGAGCTATTTAATGCGAAAAACACGTTATCTGGTGTTTTCACCACTCCACGGTGCGTTTGATATGCAGAACCAGCGAAATCTTGGTTTTCGTTGGGTTTCAAGCTGAGATATGCATTTTTTACGATAATCATGGTGAGACTTCTGTCCGAAGTATGCAGAATCATCGAGATCGCACTTTTCGAGCTATTTAATGCGACAAACACGTTATCTGGTGGTTTCACCACTCCGCAGTGCGTTTGATATGCAGAACCAGCGATATCTTGGTTTTCGTGGGGTTTCAAGCTCAGATATGCATTTTCTGCGATAATCTTAGTGAGACTTCTGTCCGAAGTATGCAGAGTCATCGAGATCGTACTTTTCGAGCTATTTAATGCGACAAACACGTTTTCTGGGGTTTTCACCACTCCACAGTTCGTTGGATATGCAGAACAGGAGATATCTTGGTTTTCGTGGGGTTTCTAGTAGAGATATGCATTTTCTGCGATAATCTTGGTGAGACCTCTGTCCGAAGTATGCAGAAACATGGAGATCGCTCTTTTCGACCTATTGAATGCGAGAAACACGTTATCTGGTGTTTTCACCACTCCACAGTGCGTATGATATGCAGAACCGACGATATCTTGGTTTTCGTGGGGTTTCAAGCTCAGATATGCATTTTTTACGATAATCATGGTGAGACTTCTGTCCGAAGTATGCAGAATCATCGAGATCGCACTTTTCGAGCTATTTAATGCGAGAAACAAGTTATCTGGTGTTTTCACCACTCCACAGTGCGTTTGATATGCAGAAACAGCGATATCTTGGTTTTCGTGGGGTTTCAAGCTGAGATATGCATTTTTTACGATAATCATGGTGAGACTTCTGTCCGAAGTATGCAGAATCATCGAGATCGCACTTTTCGAGCTATTTAATGCGACAAACACGTTATCTGGTGTTTTCAGCACTCCACAGTGCGTTTGATATGCAGAACCAGCGAAATCTTGGTTTTCGTGGGGTTTCAAGCTGAGATATGCATTTTTTTACGATAATCTTGGTGAGACCTCTGTCCGAAGTATGCAGAAACATGGAGATCGCTCTTTTCGACCTATTGAATGCGAGAAACACGTTATCTGGTGTTTTCACCACTCCACAGTGCGTTTGATATGCAGAACCAGCGAAATCTTGGTTTTCGTTGGGTTTCAAGCTGAGATATGCATTTTTTACGATAATCATGGTGAGACTTCTGTCCGAAGTATGCAGAATCATCGAGATCGCACTTTTCGAGCTATTTAATGCGACAAACACGTTATCTGGTGTTTTCAGCACACCACAGTGCGTTTGATATGCAGAACCAGCGAAATCTTGGTTTTCGTGGGGTTTCAAGCTGAGATATGCATTTTTTACGATAATCTTGGTGAGACTTCTGTCCGAAGTATGCTTAATCATCGAGATCGCTCTATTCGAGCTATTTAATGCGAGAAACACGTTATCTGGTGTTTTCACCACTCCACAGTGCGTATGATATGCAGAACCGACGATATCTTGGTTTTCGTGGGGTTTCAAGCTCAGATATGCATTTTCTGCGATAATCTTGGTGAGACTTCTGTCCGAAGTATGCAGAGTCATCGAGATCGCTCTTTTCGAGCTATTCAATGCGAGAAACACGTTTTCTGGGGTTTTCACCACTCCACAGTTCGTTGGATATGCAGAACAGGAGATATCATGGTTTTCGTGGGGTTTCTAGCAGAGATATGCATTTTCTGCGATAATCTAGGTGAGACTTCTGTCCGAAGTATGCTTATTCATCGAGATCGCTCGTTTCGAGCTATTTAATGCGAGAAACAAGTTATCTGGTGTTTTCACCACTCCACAGTGCGTTTGATATGCAGAAACAGCGATATCTTGGTTTTCGTGGGGTTTCAAGCTGAGATATGCATTTTTTACGATAATCATGGTGAGACTTCTGTCCGAAGTATGCAGAATCATCGAGATCGCACTTTTCGAGCTATTTAATGCGACAAACACGTTATCTGGTGTTTTCAGCACTCCACAGTGCGTTCGATATGCAGAACCAGCGATATCTGGGTTTTCGTGGGGTTTCAAGCTGAGATATGCATTTTTTACGATAATCTTGGTGAGACTTCTGTCCGAAGTATGCAGAATCATCGAGATCGCACTTTTCGAGCTATTTAATGCGACAAACACGTTATCTGGTGTTTTCAGCACTCCACAGTGCGTTTGATATGCAGAACCAGCGATATCTTGGTTTACGTGGGGTTTCAAGCTCAGATATGCATTTTCTGCGATAATCTTGGTGAGACTTCAGTCCGAAGTATGCAGAATCATCGAGATCGTACTATTCGAGCTATTTAATGCGAAAAACACGTTATCTGGTGTTTTCACCACTCCACAGTGCGTATGATATGCAGATCCGACGATATCTTGGTTTTCGTGGGGTTTCAAGCTCAGATATGCATTTTCTGCGATAATCTTGGTGAGACTTCTGTCCGAAGTATGCAGAGTCATCGAGATCGTACTTTTGGAGCTATTTAATGCGACAAACACGTTTTCTGGGGTTTTCACCACTCCACAGTTCGTTGGATATGCAGAACAGGAGATATCTTGGTTTTCGTGGGGTTTCTAGCAGAGATATGCATTTTCTGCGATAATCTTGGTGAGACCTGTGTCCGAAGTAAGCAGAAACATCGAGATCGCTCTTTTCGACCTATTTAATGCGAGAAACACGTTATCTGGTGTTTTCAGCACTCCACAGTGCGTTTGATATGCAGAACCAGCGATATCTTGGTTTACGTGGGGTTTCAAGCTCAGATATGCATTTTCTGCGATAATCTTGGTGAGACTTCAGTCCGAAGTATGCAGAATCATCGAGATCGTACTATTCGAGCTATTTAATGCGAAAAACACGTTATCTGGTGTTTTCACCACTCCACAGTGCGTATGATATGCAGATCCGACGATATCTTGGTTTTCGTGGGGTTTCAAGCTCAGATATGCATTTTCTGCGATAATCTTGGTGAGACTTCTGTCCGAAGTGTACAGAGTCATCGAGATTGCTCTTTTCGAGCTATTTAATGCGAGAAACAAGTTATCTGGTGTTTTCACCACTCCGCAGTGCGTTTGATATGCAGAACCAGCGATATCTTGGTTTTCGTGGGGTTTCAAACTCAGATATGCATTTTCTGCGATAATCTTGGTGAGACTTCTGTCCGAAGTATGCAGAGTCATCGAGATCGTACTTTTCGAGCTATTTAATGCGACAAACACGTTTTCTGGGGTTTTCACCGCTCCACAGTTCGTTGGATATGCAGAACAGGAGATATCTTGGTTTTCGTGGGGTTTCTAGCAGAGATGTGCATTTTCTGCGATAATCTTGGTGAGACCTCTGTCCGAAGTATGCAGAAACATGGAGATCGCTCTTTTCGACCTATTGAATGCGAGAAACACGTTATCTGGTGTTTTCACCACTCCACAGCGCGTTTGATATGCAGAACCAGCGAAATCTTGGTTTTCGTTGGGTTTCAAGCTGAGATATGCATTTTTTACGATAATCATGGTGAGACTTCTGTCCGAAGTATGCAGAATCATCGACATCGCACTTTTCGAGCTATTTAATGCGACAAACACGTTATCTGGTGTTTTCAGCACACCACAGTGCATTTGATATGCAGAACCAGCGAAATCTTGGTTTTCGTGGGGTTTCAAGCTGAGATATGCATTTTTTACGATAATCTTGGTGAGACTTCTGTCCGAAGTATGCTTAATCATCGAGATCGCTCTATTCGAGCTATTTAATGCGAGAAACACGTTATCTGGTGTTTTCACCACTCCGCAGTGCGTTTGATATGCAGAACCAGCGATATCTTGGTTTTCGTGGGGTTTCAAACTCAGATATGCATTTTCTGCGATAATCTTGGTGAGACTTCTGTCCGAAGTATGCAGAGTCATCGAGATCGTACTTTTCGAGCTATTTAATGCAGGAAACACGTTTTCTGGGGATTTCATCACTCCACAGTTCGTTGGATATGCAGAACAGGAGATATCTTGGTTTTCGTGGGGTTTCTAGCAGAGATATGCATTTTCTGCGGTAATCTTAGTGAGACCTCTGTCCGAAGTATGCAGAAACATCGAGATCGCTCTTTTCGACCTATTTAATGCGAGAAACACGTTATCTGGTGTTTTCACCACTCCACAGTGCGTTTGATTAGCAGAACCAACGAAATCTTGGTTTTCGTGGGGTTTCAAGCTGAGATATGCATTTTTTACGATAATCTTGGTGGGACTTCTGTCCGAAGTATGCTTAATCATCGAGACCGCTCTATTCGAGCTATTTAATGCGAGAAAAACCTTCTCTGGTGTTTTCACCACTCCACAGTGCGTTTGATATGCAGAACCAGCAATATCTTGGTTTTCGGGTGGTTTCAAGCTCAGATATGCATTTTCTGCGATAATCTTGGTAGGACTTCTGTCCGAAGTATGCAGAATCATCGAGATCGCACTTTTCGAGATATTTAATGCGAGAAACACGTTATCTGGTGTTTCCACCACTCCACAGTGCGTTTGATATGCAGAACCGGCGATATCTTGGTTTTTGTGGGGTTTCTAGCTGAGATATGCATTTTTTACGATAATCTTGGTGAGACTTCTGTCCGAAGTATGCTTAATCATCGAGACCGCTCTATTCGAGCTATTTAATGCGAGAAAAACCTTGTCTGGTGTTTTCACCACTCCACAGTGCGTTTGATATGCAGAACCAGCGATATCTTGGTTTTCGTGTGGTTTCAAGCTCAGATATGAATTCTCTGCGATAATCTTGGTGAGACTTCTGTCCGAAGTATGCAGAATCATCGAGATCGCACTTTTCGAGCTATTTAATGCGAGAAACACGTTATCTGGTGTTTTCACCACTCCACAGTGCGTATGATATGCAGAACCGACGATATCTTGGTTTTCGTGCGGTTTCAAGCTCAGATATGCATTTTCTGCGATAATCTTGGTGAGACTTCTGTCCGAAGTATGCAGAGTCATCGAGATCGTACTTTTCGAGCTATTTAATGCGAGAAACACGTTTTCTGGGGATTTCACCACTCCACAGTTCGTTGGATATGCAGAACAGGAGATATCTTGGTTTTCGTGGGGTTTCAAGCTCAGATATGCATTTTCTGCGATAATCTTGGTGAGACTTCTGTCCGAAGTATGCAGAAACATCGAGATCGCTCTTTTCGACCTATTTAATGCGAGAAACACGTTATCGGGTGTTTTCACCACTCCACAGTGCGGTTGAAATGCAGAACCAGCGAAATCTTGGTTTTCGTGTGGTTTCAAGCTCAGATATGCATTTTGTGCGATAATCATGGTGAGACTTCTGTCCGAAGTATGCAGAATCATCGAGATCGCACTTTTCGAGCTATTTAATGCGAGAAACACGTTATCTGGTGTTTTCACCACTCCACAGTGCGTATGATATGCAGAACCGACGATATCTTGGTTTTTGTGGGGTTTCAAGCTCAGATATGCATTTTCTGCGATAATCTTGGTGAGACTTCTGTCCGAAGTATGCAGAGTCATCGAGATCGTACTTTTCGAGCTATTTAATGCGAGAAACACGTTTTCTGGGGATTTCACCACTCCACAGTTCGTTGGATATGCAGAACAGGAGATATCTTGGTTTTCGTGGGGTTTCTAGCAGAGATATGCATTTTCTGCGGTAATCTTGGTGAGACCTCTGTCCGAAGTATGCAGAAACATCGAGATCGCTCTTTTCGACCTATTTAATGCGAGAAACACGTTATCTGGTGTTTTCACCACTCCGCAGTGCGTTTGATTAGCAGAACCAGCGAAATCTTGGTTTTCGTGGGGTTTCAAGCTGAGATATGCATTTTTTACGATAATCTTGGTGGGACTTCTGTCCGAAGTATGCTTAATCATCGAGACCGCTCTATTCGAGCTATTTAATGCGAGAAAAACCTTCTCTGGTGTTTTCACCACTCCACAGTGCGTTTGATATGCAGAACCAGCAATATCTTGGTTTTCGGGTGGTTTCAAGCTCAGATATGCATTTTCTGCGATAATCTTGGTGAGACTTCTGTCCGAAGTATGCAGAATCATCGAGATCGCACTTTTCGAGATATTTAATGCGAGAAACACGTTATCTGGTGTTTTCACCACTCCACAGTGCGTTTGATATGCAGAACCGGCGATATCTTGGTTTTTGTGGGGTTTCAAGCTGAGATATGCATTTTTTACGATAATCTTGGTGAGATTTCTGTCCGAAGTATGCTTAATCATCGAGACCGCTCTATTCGAGCTATTTAATGCGAGAAAAACCTTGTCTGGTGTTTTCACCACTCCACAGTGCGTTTGATATGCAGAACCAGCGATATCTTGGTTTTCGTGTGGTTTCAAGCTCAGATATGAATTCTCTGCGATAATCTTGGTGAGACTTCTGTCCGAAGTATGCAGAATCATCGAGATCGCACTTTTCGAGCTATTTAATGCGAGAAACACGTTATCTGGTGTTTTCACCACCCCACAGTGCGTATGATATGCAGAACCGACGATATCTTGGTTTTCGTGCGGTTTCAAGCTCAGATATGCATTTTCTGCGATAATCTTGGTGAGACTTCTGTCCGAAGTATGCAGAGTCATCGAGATCGTACTTTTCGAGCTATTTAATGCGAGAAACACGTTATCTGGTGTTTTCACCACTCCACAGTGCGTATGATATGCAGAACCGACGATATCTTGGTTTTCGTGGGGTTTCAAGCTCAGATATGCATTTTCTGCGATAATCTTGGTGAGACTTCTGTCCGAAGTATGCAGAGTCATCGAGATCGTACTTTTCGAGCTATTTAATGCGAGAAACACGTTTTCTGGGGTTTTCACCACTCCACAGTTCGTTGGATATGCAGAACAGGAGATATCTTGGTTTTCGTGGGGTTTCTAGCAGAGATATGCATTTTCTATGATAATCTTGGTGAGACCTCGGTCCTAAGTATGCAGAAACATCGAGATCGCTCTTTTCGACCTATTTAATGCGAGAAACACGTTATCTGGTATTTTCACCACTCCACAGTGCGTTTTATATGCAGAACCAGCGAAATCTTGGTTTTCGTGGGGTTTCAAGCTGAGATATGCATTTTTTACGATCATCATGGTGAGACCTCTGTCCGAAGTATGCAGAAACATCGAGATCGCTCTTTTCGAAATTTTTAATGCGAGAAACACGTTATCGGGTGTTTTCACCACTCCACAGTGCGGTTGATATGCATAACCAGCGAAATCTTGGTTTTCGTGTGGCTTCAAGCTCAGATATGCATTTTCTGCGATAATCATGGTGAGACTTCTGTCCGAAGTATGCAGAATCATCGAGATCGCACTTTTCGAGCTATTTAATGCGAGAAACACGTTATCTGGTGTTTTCACCACTCCACAGTGCGTATGATATGCAGAACCGACGATATCTTGGTTTTCGCGGGGTTTCAAGCTCAGATATGCATTTTCTGCGATAATCTTGGTGAGACTTCTGTCCGAAGTATGCAGAGTCATCGAGATCGTACTTTTCGAGATATTTAATGCGAGAAACACGTTATCTGGTGTTTTCACCACTCCACAGTGCGTATGATATGCAGAACCGACGATATCTTGGTTTTCGTGGGGTTTCAAGCTCAGATATGCATTTTCTGCCATAATCTTGGTGAGACTTCTGTCCGAAGTATGCAGAGTCATCGAGATCGTACTTTTCGAGCTATTTAATGCGACAAACACGTTTTCTGGGGTTTTCACCACTCCACAGTTCGTTGGATATGCAGAACAGGAGATATCTTGGTTTTCGTGGGGTTTCTAGCAGAGATATGCATTTTCTGCGATAATCATGGTGAGACCTCTGTCCGAAGTATGCAGAAACATGGAGATCGCTCTTTTCGACCTATTCAATGCGAGAAACACGTTTTCTGAGGTTTTCACCACTCCACAGTTCGTTGGATATGCAGAACAGGAGATATCTTGGTTTTCGTGGGGTTTCTAGCAGAGATATGCATTTTCTGCGATAATCTAGGTGAGACTTCTGTCCGAAGTATGCTTAATCATCGAGATCGCTCGTTTCGAGCTATTTAATGCGAGAAACAAGTTATCTGGTGTTTTCACCACTCCACAGTGCGTTTGATATGCAGAAACAGCGATATCTTGGTTTTCGTGGGGTTTCAAGCTGAGATATGCATTTTTTACGATAATCATGGTGAGACTTCTGTCCGAAGTATGCAGAATCATCGAGATCGCACTTTTCGAGCTATTTAATGCGACAAACACGTTATCTGGTGTTTTCAGCACTCCACAGTGTGTTCGATATGCAGAACCAGCGATATCTGGGTTTACGTGGGGTTTCAAGCTGAGATATGCATTTTTTACGATAATCTTGGTGAGACTTCTGTCCGAAGTATGCAGAATCATCGAGATCGCACTTTTCGAGCTATTTAATGCGACAAACACGTTATCTGGTGTTTTCAGCACTCCACAGTGCGTTTGATATGCAGAACCAGCGAAATCTTGGTTTTCGTGGGGTTTCAAGCTGAGATATGCATTTTTTACGATAATCATGGTGAGACTTCTGTCCGAAGTATGCAGAGTCATCGAGATCGTACTTTTCGAGCTATTTAATGCGACAAACACGTTTTCTGGGGTTTTCACCACTCCACAGTTCGTTGGATATGCAGAACAGGAGATATCTTGGTTTTCGTGGGGTTTCTAGCAGAGATATGCATTATCTGCGCTAATCTTGGTGAGACCTCTGTCCGAAGTATGCAGAAACATGGAGATCGCTCTTTTCGATCTATTGAATGCGAGAAACACGTTATCTGGTGTTTTCACCACTCCACAGTGCGTTTGATATGCAGAACCAGCGAGATCTTGGTTTTCGTTGGGTTTCAAGCTGAGATATGCATTTTTTACGATAATCATGGTGAGACTTCTGTCCGAAGTATGCAGAATCATCGAGATCGCACTTTTCGAGCTATTTAATGCGACAAACACGTTATCTGGTGTTTTCAGCACACCACAGTGCGTTTGATATGCAGAACCAGCGAAATCTTGGTTTTCGTGGGGTTTCAAGCTGAGCTATGCATTTTTTACGATAATCTTGGTGAGACTTCTGTCCGAAGTATGCTTAATCATCGAGATCGCTCTATTCGAGCTATTTAATGCGAGAAACACGTTATCTGGTGTTTTCACCACTCCACAGTGCGTATGATATACAGAACCGACGATATCTTGGTTTTCGTGGGGTTTCAAGCTCAGATATGCATTTTCTGCGATAATCATGGAGAGACTTCTGTCCGAAGTATGCAGAGTCATCGAGATCGCTCTTTTCGAGCTATTTAATGCGAGAAACAAGTTATCTGGTGTTTTCACCACTCCGCAGTGCGTTTGATATGCAGAACCAGCGATATCTTGGTTTCCGTGGGGTTTCAAGCTCAGATATGCATTTTCTGCGATAATCTTGGTGAGGCTTCTGTCCGAAGTATGCAGAGTCATCGAGATCGTACTTTTCGAGCTATTCAATGCGAGAAACACGTTTTCTGGGGTTTTCACCACTCCACAGTTCGTTGGATATGCAGAACAGGAGATATCTTGGTTTTCGTGGGGTTTCTAGCAGAGATATGCATTTTCTGCGATAATCTAGGTGAGACTTCTGTCCGAAGTATGCTTAATCATCGAGATCGCTCGTTTCGAGCTATTTAATGCGAGAAACAAGTTATCTGGTGTTTTCACCACTCCACAGTGCGTTTGATATGCAGAAACAGCGATATCTTGGTTTTCGTGGGGTTTCAAGCTGAGATATGCATTTTTTACGATAATCATGGTGAGACTTCTGTCCGAAGTATGCAGAATCATCGAGATCGCACTTTTCGAGCTATTTAATGCGACAAACACGTTATCTGGTGTTTTCAGCACTCCGCAGTGCGTTCGATATGCAGAACCAGCGATATCTGGGTTTTCGTGGGGTTTCAAGCTGAGATATGCATTTTTTACGATAATCTTGGTGAGACTTCTGTGCGAAGTATGCAGAATCATCGAGATCGCACTTTTCGAGCTATTTAATGCGACAAACGCGTTATCTGGTGTTTTCAGCACTCCACAGTGCGTTTGATATGCAGAACCAGCGAAATCTTGGTTTTCGTGGGGTTTCATGCTGAGATATGCATTTTTTTACGATAATCTTGGTGAGACTTCTGTCCGAAGTATGCTTAATCATCGAGATCGCTCTATTCGAGATATTTAATGCGAGAAACACGTTATCTGGTGTTTTCACCACTCCACAGTGCGTATGATGTGCAGAACCGACGATATCTTGGTTTTCGTGGGGTTTCAAGCTCAGATATGCATTTTCTGCGATAATCTTGGTGAGACTTCTGTCCGAAGTATGCAGAGTCATCGAGATCGTACTATTCGAGCTATTTAATGCGAAAAACACGTTATCTGGTGTTTTCACCACTCCACAGTGCGTATGATATGCAGAACCGACGATATCTTGGTTTTCGTGGGGTTTCAAGCTCACATATGCATTTTCTGCGATAATCTTGGTGAGACTTCTGTCCGAAGTATGCAGAGTCATCGAGATCGTACTTTTCGAGCTATTCAATGCGAGAAACACGTTTTCTGGGGTTTTCACCACTCCACAGTTCGTTGGATATGCAGAACAGGAGATATCTTGGTTTTCGTGGGGTTTCTAGCAGAGATATGCATTTTCTGCGATAATCTTGGTGAGACCTCTGTCCGAAGTATGCAGAAACATGGAGATCGCTCTTTTCGACCTATTGAATGCGAGAAACACGTTATCTGGTGTTTTCACCACTCCACAGTGCGTATGATATGCAGAACCGACGATATCTTGGTTTTCGTGGGGTTTCAAGCTCAGATATGCATTTTCTGCGATAATCTTGGTGAGACTTCTGTCCGAAGTATGCAGAGTCATCGAGATCGCTCTTTTCGAACTATTTAATGCGAGAAACAAGTTATCTGGTGTTTTCACCACTCCGCAGTGCGTTTGATATTCAGAACCAGCGATATCTTGGTTTTCGTGGGGTTTCAAGCTCAGATATGCATTTTCTGCGATAATCTTGGTGAGACTACTGTCCGAAGTATGCAGAGTCATCGAGATCGTACTTTTCGAGATATTCAATGCGAGAAACACGTTTTCTGGGGTTTTCACCACTCCACAGTTCGTTGGATATGCAGAACAGGAGATATCTTGGTTTTCGTGGGGTTTCTAGCAGAGATATGCATTTTCTGCGATAATCTAGGTGAGACTTCTGTTCGAAGTATGCTTAATCATCGAGATCGCTCGTTTCGAGCTATTTAATGCGAGAAACAAGTTATCTGGTGTTTTCACCACTCCACAGTGCGTTTGATATGCAGAAACAGCGATATCTTGGTTTTCGTGGGGTTTCAAGCTGAGATATGCATTTTTTACGATAATCATGGTGAGACTTCTGTCCGAAGTATGCAGAATCATCGAGATCGCACTTTTCGAGCTATTTAATGCGACAAACACGTTATCTGGTGTTTTCAGCACTCCACAGTGCGTTCGATATGCAGAACCAGCGATATCTGGGTTTTCGTGGGGTTTCAAGCTGAGATATGCATTTTTTACGATAATCTTGGTGAGACTTCTGTCCGAAGTATGCAGAATCATCGAGATCGCACTTTTCGAGATATTTAATGCGACAAACACGTTATCTGGTGTTTTCAGCACTCCACAGTGCGTTTGATATGCAGAACCAGCGAAATCTTGGTTTTCGTGGGGTTTCAAGCTGAGATATGCATTTTTTTACGATAATCGTGGTGAGACTTCTGTCCGAAGTATGCAGAGTCATCGAGATCGTACTTTTTGAGCTATTTAATGCGACAAACACGTTTTCTGGGGTTTTCACCACTCCACAGTTCGTTGGATATGCAGAACCGACGATATCTTGGTTTTCGTGGGGTTTCAAGCTCAGATATGCATTTTCTGCGATAATCTTGGTGAGACTTCTGTCCGAAGTATGCAGAGTCATCGAGATCGTACCTTTCGAGCTATTTAATGCGAGAAACACGTTTTCTGGTGTATTCACCACTCCACAGTACGTTTGACATACAGAACCGGAGATATCTTGGTTTCGGTCGGGTTTCAAGCTGAGACATGCATTTTCTACGATAATCTTGGTGAGACTTCTGTCAGAAGTATGCAGAATCTTCGAGAACGCTCTTTTCGAGCTACTTAATGCGAGAAACACGTTTTCTGGTGTTTTCACCACACCACAGTCCGTTTGATGCGCAGAACCGGAGATATCTTGGTTTCGGTCGGGTTTCAAGCTGAGATACGCATTTTCTGCGATAATCTTGGTGAGACTTCTGTCAGAAGTATGCAGAATCATCTAGATCGCTCTTTTCGAGCTATTTAATTCGAGAAACACGTTTTCTGGGGTTTTCACCACTCCACAGTTCGTTGGATATGCAGAACAGGAGATATCTTGGTTTTCGTGGGGTTTCTAGCAGAGATATGCATTTTCTGCGATAATCTTGGTGAGACCTGTGTCCGAAGTATGCAGAAACATCGAGATCGCTCTTTTCGACCTATTTAATGCGAGAAACACGTTATCTGGTGTTTTCACCACTCCGCAGTGCGTTTGATATGCAGAACCAGCGATATCTTGGTTTTCGTGGGGTTTCAAGCTCAGATATGCATTTTCTGCGATAATCTTGGTGAGACTTCTGTCCGAAGTATGCAGAATCATCGAGATCGCACTTTTAGAGCTATTTAATGCGACAAACACGTTATCTGGTGTTTTCAGCACACCACAGTGCGTTTGATATGCAGAACCAGCGAAATCTTGGTTTTCGTGGGGTTTCAAGCTGAGATATGCATTTTTTACGATAATCTTGGTGAGACTTCTGTCCGAAGTATGCTTAATCATCGAGATCGCTCTATTCGAGCTATTTAATGCGAGAAACACGTTATCTGGTGTTTTCACCACTCCACAGTGCGTATGATATGCAGAACCGACGATATCTTGGTTTTCGTGGGGTTTCAAGCTCAGATATGCATTTTCTGCGATAATCTTGGTGAGACTTCTGTCCGAAGTATGCAGAGTCATCGAGATCGCTCTTTTCGAGCTATTTAATGCGAGAAACAAGTTATCTGGTGTTTTCACCACTCCGCAGTGCGTTTGATATGCAGAACCAGCGATATCTTGGTTTTCGTGGGGTTTCAAGCTCAGATATGCATTTTCTGCGATAATCTTGGTGAGACTTCTGTCCGAAGTATGCAGAGTCATCGAGATCGTACTTTTCGAGCTATTCAATGCGAGAAACACGTTTTCTGGGGTTTTCACCACTCCACAGTGCGTTCGATATGCAGAACCAGCGATATCTGGGTTTTCGTGGGGT